>CANNZV010001929.1:81553-100503 GCA_947561585.1 Caprella mutica
GCTACAATATCGTATCTGCGTAATTTGATTGTGAAAAATAAAATTTACTAATTTCCTATTATTTGTGAATCTTGCAAATTTAAGGGTTCAACGTTAGCACTATGTAAAAACAAGTTTAAATTTTATTTTTCAATCGATTCTTAATAATATATTAGAAGCGTGATTGAATATAATATTGTTTAATTCTTTAAATTGGATTATATATTGTCTTTTATCAAATTTTACCCTTTTTGTCACTTTTTAACATTACTTGTAGTTTTAGAGCTTCAACTATGAGGTCTTAGATTTTGTGTTAGGTAGACTCGTAGGCTTCATTTACTATTACCTCTCCATTTTCCTCTTCCATTCGTGAGTGCAGCCACCGGTGCTTGTGTCCCTTTTTGTCACATTCCTTGGTAAGTGACTGCATTCACGAAGTAGCTTTTCTGCATCCATGAGCATTGTCACCGATAGTGGTACCTGGGTGACTTTGTTCATGGAGCAACTTTCTTTTCTGACTGCTTCTTCCAGTCCCTTGTATTTAATTTCATTTTGACGTCACAGATATGGCCTTTGGTTCCGAAGCATAGGTTAAACCCCTTATACAATAATAAATTATTTATTTCCTTACTGTAGCATTAAGATATAAATACAACTTTATGTAAGAATCATAAAATATATATAATTAGAATAAATTTATTAAATGATATGAAATAATTCTACAACTAATCATACTTTTATGATTCAATTACAATATACTAACATTCATACTACCATAATTCTTTGTAAATGGATAATCATTAATAAATTATTAGTTTTCAAACTGTGAACACTATATTAAATATCAATAAAATCTATTTTTAATTTCATCTATTTATTCACATATATTATGCAATATATATTGCAATAACCTTTCAATTTTATCATTACGTAAGTAGAAGTGTTAACAATAATGTTTGTTCTAAGGTACACAGTTTCGAAACAGGGAAAGGTGTGAATTTTGTTGTATTTCCCATGTGATCTGTGGAAATAATAGCGCTAAAGGCTCCCCACAGAAAGTGTTTATTGGCTGCCTCCTGTAGTTCAAATATGTAATAACAAGACTGGCCTCGTCTCTTCCTCATGTGGAAAATTGCCTTCCTTCAATGGGGCAAATTTTGGTGAATTCTTTTCAATAAAGAGGGCCTTTAAGTCGTGAGATCTGAGGGGAGACCTTCTTATTTATTGCTATTTTGGGGGAGGAGGGTGAAGTGAGGGGAGAGAGTGAGGGGGAATGAGTGAGAGTGAGTGAAAAAGAGAGTGAAGGAGAAGGAGAGTGAGGGAGAAGGAGAGTGAGGGAGAAGGAGAGTGAGGGAGTAGGAGAGTGAATGAAGAGAGCTTGGCCGAATTTATCAAATTAATTTCATTTAATTAAATTAATTTCATTTAATTAAATTAATTTCATTTAATTAAATTAATTTCATTTAATTAAATTAATTTCATTTAATTAAATTAATTTCATTTAATTAAATTAATTTCATTTAATTAAATTAATTTCATTTAATTAAATTAATTTCATTTAATTAAATTAATTTCATTTAATTAAATTAATTTCATTTAATTAAATCAATTTCATTTAATCAAATTAATTCCTTTTAATTAAATCAATTTCATTTAATTAAATTAATTTCGTTTAATTAAATCAATTTCATTTAATTAAATTAATTTCATTTAATTAAATTAATTTCATTTAGTTAAATTAATTTCATTTAATTAAATTAATTTCATTTAATTAAATTAATTTCATTTAATTAAATTAATTTCATTTAATTAAATTAATTTCATTTAATTAAATTAATTTAATTAAATGAAATTAATTTCATTGAATTAAATTAATTAATTAAATTAAATTAATTTCATTGAATTAAATTAATTTCATTGAATTAAATTAATTAATTTAATTAAATTAATTTCATTGAATTAAATTAATTTCATTTAATTAAATTAATTTCATTTAATTAAATTAATTTCATTTAATTAAATTAATTTCATTTAATTAAATTAATTTCATAAATTAAACTAATTTCATTGAATCAAATTAATTTCATAAATTAAATATTCTTCCAACAGCATTCATTTTATAATTGAACACATTCTTTAATAATAACTTTTCAAACCTGTAAATGTTTATATTTATATTATTTTAAGTAATAGTATACTTGGATAATAAACTTACTCCAAATGTAAATAAAACCAAATTGATGCTTTTTAACGCTAGGGCTCCTAGTGTTTGTCCCCTAATACATTTTAATAATAATCCAGTAGAGTTTGTAGAAAATTTTAAATACTTAGGCCTTTTAATAGACAACAAATTAACTTTTAAATCTCATATTATCCAAACCTCTAAGAAAATTAGTCAAATTAAAGGAATAGTTTATTCAGCCAAGCCTTATTTTAACAGAGACTCTTTACTTTTAATTTACTACTCCTTGGCTTATTCTGTTTTTACTCAATGTATTATTTTTTACGGAAAAACTTTTAACGTTCACTTACATCCATTGAAAATTTTAATTAACGATATCTTAAGAATAATATTAAATGTTAAGAGAAATGCGAACAATGTGCCTTTAATGTCCACCAATGAAATGTATTTTAAACTAGGTATTTTAAAATTTGAAGATGTATGTAATTATTTTTTATTGTCATTTTTAAGGAAAGCTTTATATGAAGATCCCATAATTCTAGAAAAGTATTTTAATGATTTTATTCCTGCACATGACCATCAAACCAGAGGATATAGAATAATTTTACCGAGAATTAGATTAGAGCTAGAAAGAAATTTCACTATTTTTAGATCTATCGAAGCTTTTAACAATTTACTTGAATTTTTATGTAACCCTATGTCCAACTACAGTTTTAAAAAAAAATATAGAAAATATTGTCTTAACCGTTATAACCCTAGTCCTGTTTAATATGTTTTTACTTTGTATTTGTTACTTTTAATATTGACTTATGCAGACCGGTAACTTAGGTAGGTTTTATATTTTTAGGTAGATTTATATTTTTGAATCGGTATTCTATTTTTAGGTAGATTGTATATTTTGAGAAATGTATGATATTTTTAGTTAGATTTTATATTTTCAGATTCTACAAGTCATACTAGACTTTTAAAGAATCAAACTGTTTGTATTTTAAAATTGTATTACTTTTATTTTGTATTTTAACGTGAACAGAATTTCAATAAACAAATAAACAATAAACAATATATTGATTATCATCTAAATAATAAATTTATATCTTCATACAACATTTATTTTCCTATTTCCAATCATTTAATTATTATAATTATTACTGAAATGACTTCTACTTTTAACTGCCAAGTATCACTGATACCAAAATATCGTCACTCTGAAATATCTGTGATACCAATAGTATCGCTACCACGTATCAATGATACCATCAGTCAGTTTTGTTCCCGACTAGAACATGTTTCAGACGTGTTATCATTGCATCAATAAATAATGAGTTAGGTATAGCTGTTTCTAATTAACATCAAGTGTTATCTTCGTTATTTTAAAAATTAACATAGAGGGAAAAACTGTAGGTGGAAAACTGGAAAAATTTATAGAGGTTATTTTGTTGTTTTTAATTTTTCGATGATATTTTTCATGTTTAAGCTATTGTAGATACTACTTTTACTTATAATTTCAGTAATACTTCTTTTTAATTTTTCAGTAATTAGATGTAGCTGTCGATATTTTGATTTATTTTTCCTTAAACTCTTCATTTAAATATTAATTTCGTTTTTGTTAATCGATATTATACTGATGTAAAAATAAATCGCGTTTATTATATTACAATCGCGTTTATTTAATACATTAATTGCTGAATTAAAAGTTATTTATCTATTCATCTTTGTAGACAATATGTAGACAATATGCATTCATTTTAAAGTAAGAAAAAGATTAAATTTATTAAATCGTAAATGACTGTACTATCAATTGAATAAATTTTAAAGTGATTTGTTAACTTTCAAACTTTTAGTTCATCGAAAGCTGGATTTATTTTCCCCTAGACTTACTCACCAAAAAGTAAAAGGGTATTTTCTTTGAAATTCACATCGTAAATGACCCAATTGGAGAATATAACTACCGAGTAATTTTTTCTAATCGGTTTTTATAATCGATTATAGATGACATATCATCCTTCGTCGGAAATATTCGATTGAAATTATATTTAACGTTAAAAAACGATCCATATTTACCATGATGAACAAAAATAGGCGATATTCAAATTATTTATTTTGCGACTGCGGAATAATTGTCAACCACATTCACTTTTTATTTATTTCATTTAGTTTAATATTCATTAGAAAATCCGTTCAAAAGATTTCCATCAGGTACTAGCAGGTTAATCTCTTGTTTTAATAATAAAGCTAGGCAGGTGAATTCAAACTGAGTAGACATCAGGTGTCTGAGACGCTCCACTGTGATAAAATAAGTGCTTCTGAATTCAAATAGTTTCATGATACCAAACAACGGTAATCATGCCTTCTAGTACTCGTTCGAGATCTCCCGTGAACGAATTGTCTGATTTTAGTTCGGATTCGGAATCTGACTGCGAAATTTCCAATTTGAGAGGTGAAGCAAATTTACTTGCTGCTACCATAGAAAAATTGAAGAAGTTTCAGCCACAGAAGAGAAAAGTAGGCAGACCGAAAGCAACCGAAGATCTACCTACAGAAACGATCACAAACTTATTGATCTCACTATCTGAGTTTACCTCGAAACTGCTGAGAAAAGTTGAAAACCTCGAAGAAAAAAATTCTAATTTAGAAGCTAGGTTCAACAATCTACTAGGGCAGAAGGGAGACTCTAAGATACCGGAATTGCCACCCATGCTCTACAGTAAAGCCGTGTCAAACACACTTAACCGCCAATACACATCGCCGAAATTACAGAATTTTGAAGATAGACTGGAGCAGATCGAGCAGGACTCTCTAGCTGATTACATCAAATTAGACGGTGACATCTGTAGAGAGATCATCGCAAGGGGCAAGAAGAAGGAAAGTGAAGGCATTGGTGCAACGCAAGAGGGTGCGAAAAACGTACATAGTGAAATAAATAAAAACGGAGAGGAGAGCAGGGATTTCAAATCTGAGGTTTTAAAAATAGTTCAAAAACACGCAGAAAATCTAAAGTGTGAGGTGATTACTGATGTCAGCGTTAGAGGAAATAAGATTAAACATTTGAAAGTGAAAGTAAATTCCAAAGAAGAAAAAATCGAAATTCTGAAAGCATTTAAACGTAAAAAACCATCTGGTATTTTCGTGAATGACTACCTAACAAAGAATAGGTCCCAGCTTCTGTACAAACTAAAACTACTAAAAAAGGAGAACGGTAACAAAATTGCTTCAGCTTATGTATTCGCAGGGAATATTTGTACTAAGATTGTGAATAACCCTAGGTATTTTATAATTAACAATTTAGATTCACTTAACTCCTTCTGCAAAACCCATTCAATAGACCAACGTATAACTGAAAATGCCGCCCCTTCCTCTTGAGTTACCAAATGTTTTATTCAATGACCAGAACAATGAATATCCTAATGTAACTTGCAACAATTTTAACCTAGACAATTTTATAAATTTTATCATTCCTAACAATTCTATTAGTATTTTAGCAGTTAATATTAGGAGTATGAGGCGTAACTTCGCAAAACTACAAGCATTTTTAGCACTACGACTTAAGAAATCATTCGATATAATTTGTATCACGGAAACGTGGCTAGAAGAAAATTTTGACAATTGCTTTTATCTCGAAGGTTTTAACAAACATAGCATATACCGAAATAAAAATGGGGGCGGAATTGTTATTTTTACAAATCATTTTTTAACAGTTAATAGGAATGAGGTTTTATCATCCATCAATAATAACCTAGAAATTTTAACATTATCAATTAGTAATCCTAATTTTAAATTCAATCTGTGTTGTATATATAGACCCCCCTCTTACTCTATTGACTCTATGTGTGATTTTTTAAACGATATTTTATTGCCGTCTATTGCTAATTCTGATACTGTTTTATGTGGAGATTTTAATATTGATCTTTTTAACCCTCATAACCTCAATAGCATTAATAATTTTATCAATTTAGTATCTGGACATTCTTTTTACCCAACTATAGATAAGCCAACTAGGTATTCACCAAATGAATTATCTGATCAATTTTCACTAATAGACCATTTCTGGCTAAATTTTACCCCGAACAATAATCTTAACTCTGCCGTGATTGAATATGACATTTCTGACCACAGACCCATTTTACTTCATTTTAATATTCCAAACGGAATACAGGATGATTTTATTTTTAGTAGACAACTTAAAAGCATTAGTAAGTTGAATAATTTTATAAATCTCGTTCAAATAGAGGATTTTAACAGCATGAACGACAACGATCCTAATATTTTAACTAACAATTTTATCAATAAAATCTACCATATATATAATACAGCGTTTCCCCTGATTAAAAGCAAAGTCATGAAAGTTTTTAAGAATCCTAAATGGTTAACAGAAGATTTGAAGATTTTAATAAAAAAGAAACATTCACTTCTTAAACTTTTAAACAGAGGACTGATATACAAACGATCCTATACCTATTTTAAAAATATTTTAACATCAGTCATAAGGAAATCTAAAAACTTATACTACCAATTCAAATTAACTCAAGTTAAGCAAAACTCAAGAAAAACTTGGGCCGAAATAAACGAAGTGATGGGCAAAAAATGTAAAGTAAATAATGTAAAATTAAAGCAAAATGATTTAATATTAACAGAAACGGACATGTGCAATACTTTTAATATTTTTTTTAGCTCAATTGCCGAGCATTTAGTACAACATCTCCCAACAACCAATAATATTCATAACCTAACTATTTTAACTCCACCTAATTTTAACTCTCTAGATTTTTTTCCAGTCTCAGAAGTGGAGGTCAGAAATGTCATATTGTCACTCAAATCTAAAAAATGTCATAAAGACGAAATTAAACCGGAGTTTTTATGCAACATTTTAAATTTTATATGTCCTGTTTTATCTAAGATTTTTAACCTTTCTTTTAATAATGGAACCTATCCAGATATTTTTAAGGTCGCAAGAGTTATCCCTATTTTTAAATCAGGTGACAGACTAGACGCCAATAATTACAGACCTATAACTACTCTCCCTATTTTTAATAAAGTCTTTGAAAAAATTTTATACTCTAGGATAAATGATTTTATTACCACAGATAGAATTTTAACTGATCATCAGTATGGTTTTAGATTAGGAAAATCTACCAACTTAGCTATTTTAGAATTTTTATCATATGTTTTTAATTCGATTCAAGAAAACTCGTTTTGTATTGCTTTATTTTTAGATCTTAAGAAAGCCTTTGACACCGTGGATAAAGATCTCCTTCTGAGAAAACTTGATCACTACGGTGTCAGGGGTAATTTTAATTCTCTTTTAGGTAGTTACCTTAGCAATAGACGGCAACGTGTACATTATAAAAATTTTATCTCTGATTTTAAACCACTAGTTACCGGTCTTTTTCAAGGTTCAAATTTGAGCCCCTTGCTTTTTAATATTTTTATAAATGATCTGTGTAGCCTTGCTGAGAGTTGTAATTTTAATTGTACCATGTTTGCAGATGATTCAGTTTTTTATATTCGGGACACAAATTTTTTGAATATTTTTAGTAGACTGCAAGATTTTATTGACAAACTTTCAGAATGGCTGAATTTTAACAAATTAACCCCCAATGTTTTTAAAACGAAAGCTATGATTTTTAATGCACGAACGATTAAAGTGTTCCCTCCCACCTATTTTAATAATGTTCAACTAGAATATGTAAATAGTTTTAAATACCTAGGCCTTTTAATCGACAATAAACTATCTTTTAAACCGCATATTGACATAATAACTAGGAAACTCAGCCAAGTAAAAGGTGTTATATATTCAACCAAACCCTATTTTAATAGAAAGTCACTAATTTTAATCTACTATTCATTAGCTTATTCTATTTTTACACAGTCTATCATTTTTTATGGCAAAACTTTTAACGTCCATTTAAGTCGCATCAGAATTTTATTAAATGATATTTTAAGAATTATTTTAAATGTAAAAAGAGATGAAAATTTTACTCCTTTAATGCCAACAAACACAATGTATTTTAAACTTAGGATTCTTAAATTTGATGATGTATGTGATTATTTTTTATTAGCGTTTTTAAGGAAAGCACTTTTTTATGAACCAGATCTTTTAGAACAATATTTTATTAATTTTATCCCTTCCCATAACCATCACACAAGGGGCACAAATTTGAACCTTCCTCCTATTAGATTAGAAAGTCAAAGAAATTTTACTATTTTTAGATCAATAGAAGCTTTTAATAAATTACCAGAATTTTTAAGACAACAAATGTCAAACTATGTTTTTAAAAAGAAATATAAAGATTACTGTTTTAACCAATATAGAGAAATTTTAATACCGGTAACTTAGGTAGGTTTTTAATATTTCTTGTATACTATTTTTTAATTTATAGATTCTATAAGCTTTAAGACTTTTTTAGAATCAACTGTATATACATATTATTTACAATTATTTTTAGTGTCTCAAAAGGTTTTTTTTATATAAAAGATTTTTAACTATGTATATGTATGTAACAGTGTCTCAATAAACAAAACAAAAAAATAAACAATAGATTTAGCTTTAAAAGTAAAATTATATGAAGTAATTAACTGAGTGATTATCTTGATTAAAATCAAGGTGATTGTTCATAAATTTGACATAGAATTCGTGATTAGGATTTTAGTAAAATTCTTAAAATGCTTAAAATCTTGAAAATAAAACAATTAAGTGTTAAACTGAAGAAAATTTTCCAGCTTCTAATAATTGTAGGGTAAATGCCAAATTACCGAACACAGTCAAGTTACCCGATGAAGACGTGATATAACATGAGAAATCTTGAAATGAAGAAGAAAGCTAAAAACAATGTAGAAATTTTCATTATCTATAAAATCTAATTCAAACATGAATCATTTTCAAAGTAATCTGTCATGCGAATCATAACATATATCCATATTCTAATAATTTCTTTATTTTATCACTAAATATTTTATACATCATATACAGATAGAAAGAGATTTTTTTAATATAATACTCTATTTAACAACTTAACATTCTGCAACCTGAAAGCATTACAATTTCTTTCATAATTACACATAAAGGTTTTCAATCATTTCCTTCAAAAGGCATTAAATATTGAACCACTCCCATAAGAAAGAATTGGTAAGTAAAATCTGTACAATCAGATGAATTCTCTATCCAGTTTGCCGATGCTCTCAAATTTATGGAAATTTCCCTGTTGCCAAATGAGTTATTCATGCAAATTAAGTCCAGGAATTTCCATTTTCCATTCGAGTTCCAGCAATTTGGAGCTATTATTGGAAAGTGTTGTCTTTGAGAGCTTCCTAAGACGCTATTCATGGGCAGAGTACTCTGATATGCACAACACTTCGCACTGAAAAACTACATGGACTTTAGTGGGGTATTGGAACTTCATGGCCTTTAGTGGGGTGTTGGGACTTCATGGCCTTTAGTGGGGTGTTGGGACTTCATGGTCTTTAGTGGGGTATTGGGACTTCATGGCCTTTAGTGGGGTGTTGGGACTTCATGGCCTTTTGTGGGGTATTGGGACTTCATGGCCTTTAGTGGGGTGTTGGGACTTCATGGCCTTTAGTGGGGTATTGGGACTTCATGGGCTTTATGGGATTATTGGGACTTCATGGACTTTATTGGGATATTGGGACTTCATGGCCTTTATGGGATTATTGGGACTTCATGACTTTTATTGGGATATTGGGACTTCATGGACTTTATGGGGATATTGGGACTTTATGGGGGTATTGGGACTTCATGGTCTTTATGGGGATATTGGGACTTCATGGCCTTTATATTGATATTGGGACTTCATGGCCTTTATATAGATATTGGGACTTCATGGCCTTTATATTGATATTGGGACTTCATGGCCTTTATATAGATATTCGGACTTCATGGACTTTATATAGATATTCGGACTTCATGGCCTTTATATAGATATTGGGACTACATTGCCTTTACTAGTACAAAAAAACTATTTAGCCTTTTTAAGGATGAAGAAATAATTTGACAGTTCTAAATTAAAAAGAAAAGTAAAAATTGAAGACGTACGAGTCAAACGAACAATAGTTGCTGTAAAGGAATTGCACAGTGAAGAGTGAAACAACCTTTAAAATTTAATATTGATTTACAACTGTACAAGTTGTAAATCAGATTTTAATTGATTTTTAAAATCTAACATCATTCATATTTTATTCTAACACGCACATATTCAATATTGATTATACTGAATTTAAAAAAAGATTGAATAAACCTATAGTCCTTTATGTCTCCTACCTGTGACTCCATTAACCCTCTACTTAGTAGAGAACGAGGGAAAATATGACTACTTGCTCCCTCTTTATAATGTGGAGAGTCGGAGGATCTTCAGCATGCAATCAACGCGATTAATTTTCCGGCACTTACACTCCTGAGGTTCATTTTTTGGGGCCAAGTGAGAGAATTTGCTTTGCAAAGAAGAGCGAAGAAATCATAAGAAAATAACGACTTAATGTCTTCACAATCTGACTATAGAGAAAAAATGGACAGAAACTGAACCAGTTATGTCTGTTGAACCATTTGTAACAGCAGTTATGTCTGTTGAACCATTTGTAACAGCAGTTATGTCTACTGAACCATTTGTAACAGCAGTTATGTCTACTGAACCATTTGTAACAGCAGTTATGTCTACTGAACCATTTGTAACAGCAGTTATGTCTACTGAACCATTTGTAACAGCAGTTATGTCTACTGAACCATTTGTAACAGCAGTTATGTCTATTGAACCATTTGTAACAGCAGTTATGTCTTCTGAACCATTTGTAACAGCAGTTATGTCTACTGAACCATTTGTAACAGCAGTTATGTCTACTGAACCATTTGTAACAGCAGTTATGTCTACTGAACCATTTGTAACAGCAGTTATGTCTATTGAACCATTTGTAACAGCAGTTATGTCTATTGAACCATTTGTAACAGCAGTTATGTCTACTGAACCATTTGTAACAGCAGTTATGTCTACTGAACCATTTGTAACAGCAGTTATGTTATGAACATTAGTCGAATATGAATATATTGTAACATTTTTATCTAAATTTTTTATTAATATTACTAATATAGTAATTCCTATTCACACCAAACCTTTCTCATTTCAATCTCTCAATAAATTAAGAATCAATCAATAAAGTTCATTCAAAATAATCAAAGTAGCTGAAGAAGCCGATAGGAAGCATAAATGATTGTGAATCTTCTTCCCAATACGCACTTCTCTAAGATTTCAAACTCCCTCACGGCTACTGAGATAATCCAATAACGATTCGAATGCTCTTAATTTCCTATTTGTAGATAGTAGATACAGATAGTTTGTCTATAAAGACTCCTAAGCTTAATCGACTTAAGCCTTAGGTATTAAGATGGAACAATTTAAAGCTATGTATGTTCACATTATCTCATTTTATCAGTTGAAAAAACTTGTGATTGTATTGACTGTTTATTTCTCTATTCGGCAGGAAGGAAATTGCCGATTGCTCAGATTTCTGATTTCTGGATCATCTTCTATCTGTTGGCATCAATGTTAATGGAAGGTAAGTTCTTTTTGATGTATTTCCTAAAACTGAAATTGTTTCATAAGGAATATAATCTTCAATGTTTAATATGCAATTATGGACAGGACATGAACTAAATAACCGTATGTCAAGTTTCTCTTTATATTATAAACTTTGGTCATTCCAAAGATATTTTAGTTAAACGAAGATTTGACGAGGTAACTTACTTCATTTTGTCAAAAGTCTACGGACAATCTTCTTGAAGCAGATGTTGTTTTAATATGACATGAGTTTTCATAAAATTAGAGTAATGAAGTAAAATGGCGCCACTCAGCAGCTTTAAAATATTATTAAGTAAAAGTTATTCTCCGCACATAGTTGATGCACTCAGAGTTTCCAGCATTCATGTACCCAGAGCGGTGGCTGTGGGACAGACGGTTAGAATGGACTGCGACTTTAATTATCAATATGGAAAAGTCAACCCTATTTATTCCGTCAAATGGTTAGTATTGATAGTAATAAGTTTATTAATCAATACATGTTAAAGTATACAGAAAAAATAGGTATTAACAAATATTTATTAAGATTAAGACTAGAAAAAAGGCTATTCAATTAATTGAGCCCATTGGTAGCCAACGAGGTGGCAATTAGGGAAGTAACGACATCATATTTTAATAACTTTCATTAGGTCAACAAGTGACGTCACGAAAACGAAGAAAATCTATTTTTCTTACATAGTTAATATAGAGCTGTATCACAAACATGCAATCAACAGCATATAAAAGTTAAAGCTTACAAAATGAGATAAGGTATTCGATTTACTAAAATAATATCTTGATATTCATATTGACACCTAACTCAATAACGTGACGTCATTGGTGACTTTAAATTGGAGTACCTTTACCATCCCTATAAGATGTTACTGCTCATTTCTGTACTCGGTAGTGCTTACATAATGAAACATTGAAATATCTTTTGATAAAATATTATCCATTTAAAACATGAGCTCACAGTCGAACAGGCTGTTTAGCTTTTAAAAAACGTAAATATATACATTGCAATATTAGAAATAAAGCTCATATATTGGTATATAGGGAATACTTTTCGGGCAAAATTTTATAATAATCTGAAAGAGGAACCTCTAGCGTAAGTCTATGTTCCTTTTCCCGACGCAGGTACAGAGGTTTGGATCAATTCTACGAACATCTTCCTCAGAGATTTCCAGAGCCAAAGAAGGCTTTTCGATACCCAGGACTGAATGTTGATGTGAGAATTGACTTAGGGACTCTTAATATTTACAACTTTTATTTCTTGGCATACCAATTGATTGGTGCGAAATGTTGTTTCAGAAAGAACTTTTACATAGCTTTTTATTTTTATTATGTGTTGTTTCAGAAAGAGCTTTTACATAGCAATTGATTTGTTGTGAATGTTGTTTCAGAAAAAGCTTTTACATAGCAATTGATTTGTTGTGAATGTTGTTTCAGAAAGAGCTTTTACATAGCAATTGATTTGTTGTGAATGTTGTTTCAGAAAGAGGTTTTATGTAGCAATTGATTTGTTGTAAATGTTGTTTCAGAAAGAGGCCAGCAGCAGCACGAGTGTTGTACTTCTGAATGTTTCTCATCAAACTTCAGGAGTTTTTAAATGTGAAGTCATGGGCGACAAACCAACCTTCGAAACAGACAGCATGATGGCAAACATGACTGTTGTTGGTGAGTGAGAAGCGTCTAACGGACTTTACTGTTACAAACAGGAGTACCTATCTAAAACTGACCCTTCTGTTTGCAGACAAACCCGTGTGGGGGCCTTTGTTGACCGGGGCTATGGATGGGGAGGTGGTGAGACCCGGTCAAATGCTGGGTTTGAGCTGTTCTTTGGGGCACACGAATCCTCCCGCTAACGTCACGTGGCTCCTCAACGACCAGACGGTGGAGTACTACCACATCCAGAAACCTTTTCAGCAGACGTACCGATCTAGAAACGGACCACTCATCAAATCTGTGAGTACCAATTTACAACATTATATCAATCTAATTTCAGTGTAAATATAAATATTTTGATGAGAAGAACTAGAAATTTAAAGCATTAATGAAGGTTACTTAAACGTTACGTAAGATTTGATAATCAGACTTGAATTCATAATGTGGACCCATCGTCACATCTGTTAGAATTCAACCTTTAAATCTGATATAGATTTTTCTGTAAGATATTCTACAGGTTGTTTCAGAAGTTTCGGGAATATTTCAAGTTCTTATATCTGCTGGACAATCATTGGTAGTAATATGAAACTGGTATCATTTTAACGATAATTTTACTATCGAAATTCGAATGTTTTTATGATCAAGATAGTGTTCGAGATATTAAATGTCAGATTATTCGAACTTCTTGTTCAATTTCCAAACAGAATCTATTGATTTTATTATATTATGTATAATTTAATTGCATATTATAATGTTTTCGAAATTCCTTAATCATATTTCATATTAAATTGATTTATTGCGTTATTTAGTAATGAATAAACAGTTATTGATTGTACGTAATATAGAAAAAATATAATAGATAATTTTTTTTCGCAAATATAAGTCTGATTTTGTTAAATTATTAGAAGACTGTAATTAGCTTTTAACTTCAGCTTCGTGAAATGAAACACAGATATAATTAGGGTAAGCTCCGAGTTTTAGGACAGTTCTACATTTTCGATCGTATCAGAAAAAAGTATATAGTGAAATAGATATTCAATTATATATACTTTTTTCCTATAGAATATAAAATTTGGAATTATATCAGATTACTCTTAACTCATCGGACTATGAAATATTAATGATTGTCCCTCTTAAACATAAATGGCCCCATCCTAATTTTCTATGTGAGACTGACTGTAAAAAATGCCTTAAAATGAATATCTTATAATATTTGGTTACCGTGAGAATCTCCTGTGATCTCATCTTTAAATCTCCTTCTATAAATCGCAATAGTTTTTCCTGATGTGGTGACAAGCATTTCTCGTCAACACTCCTATATCTCCTCCACTTGTCAATATGAGCGCCGAACTTTTTTAATAATAGAAGTGATTTCGCCGGCCCCAGCGAGCGAGATCTGTGTGGCGTTCGCGCGGAGACGCCTACGAAGACTAACAAAATTTTATATATCTGATCACACATTACATCTTATTGGAGACGATAATCTGTCTTAATATTTCAGTCGAAATAGTCGATAAGTTGGCAAATTGCAGACTGTGCTTTCGAGTTATTTACCTCAGGGAATTTACTCGGAATATTCCAAAGACGGGAAATATTAGCATAATTTTATGTGGATTTTTTCTAAATATTAATAGATGAAGATTGAATAAATATATTTAATTGAAAAAAAATGAACATATTATTAATTATATTATCAATTAAGTTTGAATCAGTATATTTTGATAAGAAATTTAAAATATGACCAACATTTTGCTATAGAAATTTCAGGGAAAAGTTTTCTAATTAAATCTTTATTATACGGTTTATAATTTGATTAGAAATAAATATATGATTAACTCTCACTCTACCTGTTGAGTCCCGTTAACCTGTTGTCTTGTTTTCTCACAGTTAATTCGTCTTCTAACAGTCATTTCTCTACCTGTTGAGTTCTGTTAACCTGTTGTCCTGTTTTCTCACAGTTAATTCGTCTTCTAACAATCATTTCTCTACCTGTTGAGTTCCGTTAACCTGTTGTCCTGTTTTCTCACAGTTAATTCGTCTTCTAACAGTCATTTCTCTACCTGTTGAGTTCTGTTAACCTGTTGTCCTGTTTTCTCACAGTTAATTCGTCTTCTAACAGTCATTTCTCTACCTGTTGAGTTCTGTTAACCTGTTGTCCTGTTTTCTCACAGTTATATCGTCTTCTAACAGTCATTTCTCTACCTGTTGAGTTCCGTTAACCTGTTGTCCTGTTTTCTCACAGTTAATTCGTCTTCTAACAGTCATTTCTCTACCTGTTGAGTTCTGTTAACCTGTTGTCCTGTTTTCTCACAGTTAATTTGTCTTCTAACAGTCATATCTCTACCTGTTGAGTTCCGTTAACCTGTTGTCCTGTTTTCTCACAGTTAATTCGTCTTCTAACAGTCATTTCTCTACCTGTTGAGTTCTGTTAACCTGTTGTCCTGTTTTCTCACAGTTAATTTGTCTTCTAACAGTCATATCTCTACCTGTTGAGTTCCGTTAACCTGTTGTCCCGTTTGGTCTCAGGAAATTCGTCTTCTTCTGGCGCCATCTTTCTTCAAGCAAGGAGTTCTCAAAGTTACCTGCAAAGCGCAATTGGCTCAAGTCTTCCGCAAGAGTGTCAGCTACTCCTTACTTAGCGTCAACAGACCCAAACCTTCTGTTTTCGGATGGTTCTCATCAGGTAACGAATTTATTTGGTCATTATGGAGAAATCAATTATTTGATAGATTAAATATTAAGTACAATATTGATCAAAAACCTTCTATCGTGTATTGAATGAAAATTTCAGGGAGTCTTTATATAAAAATAAAAATATCAAAATACCTAATTTGCTACCTAATAAAATTATGATATTAATGAAATGTGAAGAAAGAGTTATTGGACGGTTTCACAAATCCGATCATATAATAATAATAATCACCCCCTTTACTAATACACAGTGAGTATTTGTCTGCTTCAAGAAAAATGTCAAGCTTTAACTTTTTAGATACGATAATATGTAATTCCATGACCAAATTATTGTCCGGATAACAATGATCCGGATACGAAATAATTCAAGATACCAAAAATTATGGGGTTAAAATACGGGATTTTAAAACAATGGAATTTAAAAAAAATCCGAGATTCAAAAAATGATGAGATTTGAAACAACTCCGAGATTACAAAAAAAACTAAGATTAAAAAGAGTACTGATTACAAAAAATATACAAATAAAAAAATATACGATTTTTTTATTTAATAATTCGAAAAAAAATTTACGACAAAATCCAGGAAACTTAATTTTTAATATTCGAATAAAGAAAATGAATTATAGTCTGTAATTCTTAACGACACTAAATAAATGCAATAGAGAAATCATGAGGACCGAAATTTTAATTACAGAAAAATAACCAAATCCAGATAAAAAAAAATCTGAATATTTTTTATACCAAATCCGATAATTTCAAAATAACCAAAAATTAACAACCCATCATTTTGACGGGTAACTCAATGGTTATCATTTTTTTCTCCCAAATGATAGAAAATGTGGAGCTGGTGATTGAGAATTTACCCAATAGATATGCTATTTATTCTATTGCTTAGCTATTAGATACAACGATAAATGATCAGTTTATTATTGTTCAGCAAACTGATTTCCATACTCAGTTTATGAGTCTAAATACGATCACAAGAACAATAAAGAGTTAAAGTCACTTTATTGAGGTAAATTAAGAAAAAAAAATCAAAGATTTCTAATTGCAAAATTAAGAATAAATGTACAAATAAGCAGTTTTAATAGTATACTTTTCTCTATTCAAAATTAGCGAATTTGTCAATTTTCCTTAAAATTACCTCTAATTGACTCTTTCCACTACGGTATTACTACTCTTCAATGGTTAATATTACCGGTATTACTACTCTTCAATGGTTAATATTACCGGTATTACTACTCTTCAATGGTTAATATTACCGGTATTACTACTCTTCAATGGTTAATATTAACGGTATTACTACTCTTCAATGGTTAATATTACCGGTATTACTACTCTTCAATGGTTAATATTAACGGTATTACTACTCTTCAATGGTTAATATTAAAGGTATTACTACTCTTCAATGGTTAATATTACCGGTATTACTACTCTTCAATGGTTAATATTACCGGTATTACTACTCTTCAATGGTTAATATTAAAGGTATTACTACTCTTCAATGGTTAATATTACCGGTATTACTACTCTTCAATGGTTAATATTACCGGTATTACTACTCTTCAATGGTTAATATTAAAGGTATTACTACTCTTCAATGGTTAATATTACCGGTATTACTACTCTTCAATGGTTAATATTACCGGTATTACTACTCTTCAATGGTTAATATTAAAGGTATTACTACTCTTCAATGGCTAATATTACCGGTATTACTACTCTTCAATGGTTAATATTAACGGTATTACTACTCTTCAATGGTTAATATTAAAGGTATTACTACTCTTCAATGGTTAATATTACCGGTATTACTACTCTTCAATGGTTAATATTAACGGTATTACTACTCTTCAATGGTTAATATTACCGGTATTACTACTCTTCAATGGTTAATATTAACGGTATTACTACTCTTCAATGGTTAATATTAAAGGTATTACTACTCTTCAATGGTTAATATTACCGGTATTACTACTCTTCAATGGTTAATATTACCGGTATTACTACTCTTCAATGGTTAATATTAAAGGTATTACTACTCTTCAATGGTTAATATTACCGGTATTACTACTCTTCAATGGTTAATATTACCGGTATTACTACTCTTCAATGGTTAATATTAAAGGTATTACTACTCTTCAATGGTTAATATTACCGGTATTACTACTCTTCAATGGTTGATATTAAAGGTATTACTACTCTTCAATGGTTAATATTAAAGGTATAACTACTCTTCAATGGTTAATAATAAAAAGTAGTAATCATTTGAATGAATGAAAAAAATTGGTCAATTTTTTTACATAAAAAAATTTTTTTTTTTACATATTTTGTTCTTTATTTTTTCTTTCACCATTGCAACCCTGTTACAATGCTCTTTATTTATAGGGAAGGAACTGTTCGAATGAGCGAAAGAAATTTATGTTAAGGCACAGGTAGTTTTCTCTCTGCAACCAGCTCTATATAATTTATTTGGCGTGATTCCTGCCGTCTTTGCCTTATTGCTGCCTGCCTCCATAAGTCGATGGAAGCTTTCACCTCTCAGCAAAATAATGTCACTCAAATCTGACATCAAAGACCACAGCCACCTCCACCTAACAGAATAAAACCAACTGAATTACCTAGTGAAAATATCTTAAGACTTGATAATTTATTGCTGCTTTTAGTTGTTTTAATCTTTTAGTGTAACCGCTGCATTGTTTTAGTTGTTTCAATCATTCGCTAGAACTGCTTTCATTGTTTCATGGTTGTTTTAATCATTCGCTGCTTATTTTATATACAATGAACCGAAGCGTAAAATCTGTATTATATAATACGAATAATAATTATCGATACAAATTTACAAATTTGAATATATTTATGTTTATTTGAATACAA
>CANNZV010001929.1:100527-145275 GCA_947561585.1 Caprella mutica
GTTTATTTGAATACAAATCATGTATTCAATAGAAATAAATATATTATAATAAGTACTATTTAACTTATTTAATTAATAGTTAAATAGTTCTGAATATGTATCTAACATGATCGAAAATGTGAACTGTTCGATAATTCTGAACTTGCCCTACTTCTTTAAAACGAGTTGAAAATTCGTAATCAAAATTGTGTCATAAATAATAGCTTATATTTAATGGAGATACAGACACATAGTTAGCATGTTAATCTTAGGCCGGAAACTTCCAAAAGTATCGGGGAAAAGTTCTCTCGACTCCAAACTAATAAAAACTGATAAAAATCCACCGCTAAATTTTTCACCCAATTAACGTCTTTTGAAGAATATTTGGAATATTTCTTTTTTGTCATGTAATAAGAAGTAATTGGAGATAATTACTGTACATATTATTACATATTTTTACCTCTTATTGGAAGTTATAATATTTTTCTATGATTTTCTTTAGATATATCGAAACTACTGTTTGAATATATCTGTATGAAAAGCTATTTTGATATTTCTACAAAACTAATTATTTATCATTTTTTTTATAGATTTGAACTATTTAAATTACACAATATTTTTCAAGCATTGGATACTCATAGATTACTTACACATTTTTGTAAGGATGAAATATTATGTTCAAAATACATTATTTGTTTTAATAAGCAATTGATATACGTATACTCTAATTAGTTGAATTAAGTTCCAATTTTGGTATCTTTTAAAGGTCCCCTCCATTCTATTTTTTTTCTCTATTCATTAGAACTAAGGTTACTGATTACAAAACTGCAAACCATTTCAAATTTGGTTCTATAGTTTTATTATAATATCTAATTTAAGATTTTTTTCCGTTCTTTCTACTACATCTCTGAATTTCAAGCAAAGAAACAGCCAAATGTACGATAGGCTACTAGATCCGACAAATTCAAAACAATAACAAAGCTGATTTCAAGATATTGGATCCATATTACGAATACAAGTACCTAATTAACTATTTCTTACTAATAGTTTTCATATATTATAACATTTTTCCTATCTAGAGAACTATTCATTTTAAAACACTGCATTTGAATATGTATGTACTATGTATATACGAACGAACATACCTACTCAATTATGGGGCCTTTATCTTCTTATGATTCTCAGAATGAAAAAAAGCGAAATGTGAATATTTCTTATATAATTAATTGTAAACAGAATAATTGATCGATTTAAATTCTGCTTACTGTTATATGTTATATAACCTTAGTTCTATATATTTAAAGCAAGTACAATTTTTTTTAATTTAGAGTGGAGAGGACCTTTAAATCCTTTTGCCCTGAATTAATCTGAAAGTGAAGAAAGGATTTTTTTTGTGATATTCCTGTCGTATATGTGCAAAGAAAACAAATTAAACAATAACAAAAACTTCAATTTTTTTTAAATATAACACAATTGAACCTAACTAACTAAAGAGTACACATGCCTTTATCCATTCGTTTGAGAAACTAAATCCAAAATACTTCATAGGGGACAAATATGTCACCTTAGGGCTTAAAAGGCTAACCAAACCAACCAGTACCAAACCCAATGTTACATGTCTAACAGACGAACATATATTGCCTTTGTACGCATTCGATGAAAAACATTCCTTTACATGTATTTCTTTACTTGCATCAAATTCAGACCCGTGTGAAACATTTTCAATATGATACCTGAAGGAAAATCTGCTAATTGGGCAAAAGATTTAGGTCTGTAGTTCATGTTCGTATGCCTCGGACATAACTTACAGCTTCGTTACTGTGCATTTTTTGAAACTTCGGCTGTAATGATCAGCTCGTACCTGAATAAAAGGGTATAGTAAAACGTGTTAAATCAGTTAATACTATATTGAATGGAAAGGGTATAGTAAAACGTGTTAAATCAGTAAATACTATTGAATGGAGAGGGTATAGTAAAACGTGTTAAATCAGTAAATACTTTTGAATGGAGAGGGTATAGTAAAACGTGTTAAATCAGTAAATACTATATTGAATGGGAAGGGTATAGTAAAACGTGTTAAATCAGTAAATACTATATTGAATGGGAAGGGTATAGTAAAACGTGTTAAATCAGTAAATACTATATTGAATGGAAAGGGTATAGTAAACCGTGTTAAATCAGTAAATACTATATTGAATGGAAAGGGTATAGTAAAACGTGTTAAATCAGTAAATACTATATTGAATGGAAAGAATATAGTAAAACGTGTTAAATCAGTAAATACTATTGAATGGAGAGGGTATAGTAAAACGTGTTAAATCAGTAAATACTTTTGAATGGAGAGGGTATAGTAAAACGTGTTAAATCAGTAAATACTATTCAATGGAAAGGGTATAGTAAAACGTGTTAAATCAGTAAATACTATATTGAATGGAAAGGGTATAGTAAAACGTGTTAAATCAGTAAATACTATATTGAATGGAAAGGGTATAGTAAAACGTGTTAAATCAGTAAATACTATATTGAATGGAAAGGGTATAGTAAAACGTGTTAAATCAGTAAATACTATATTGAATGGAAAGGGTATAGTAAAACGTGTTAAATCAGTAAATACTATTGAATGGAGAGGGTATAGTAAAACGTGTTAAATCAGTAAATACTATTGAATGGAGAGGGTATAGTAAAACGTGTTAAATCAGTAAATACTATATTGAATGGAAAGGGTATAGTAAAACGTGTTAAATCAGTAAATACTATATTGAATGGAAAGGGTATAGTAAAACGTGTTAAATCAGTAAATACTATATTGAATGGAGAGGGTATAGTAAAACGTGTTAAATCAGTAAATACTATTGAATGGAGAGGGTATAGTAAAACGTGTTAAATCAGTAAATACTATTGAATGGAGAGGGTATAGTAAAACGTGTTAAATCAGTAAATACTAGTGAATGGAGAGGGTATAGTAAAACGTGTTAAATCAGTAAATACTATTGAATGGAGAGGGTATAGTAAAACGTGTTAAATCAGTAAATACTATATTGAATGGAGAGGGTATAGTAAAACGTGTTAAATCAGTAAATACTATATTGAATGGAGAGGGTATAGTAAAACGTGTTAAATCAGTAAATACTATATTGAATGGAAAGGGTATAGTAAAACGTGTTAAATCAGTAAATACTATATTGAATGGAGAGGGTATAGTAAAACGTGTTAAATCAGTAAATACTATTGAATGGAGAGGGTATAGTAAAACGTGTTAAATCAGTAAATACTATTGAATGGAGAGGGTATAGTAAAACGTGTTAAATCAGTTAATACTATATTGAATGGGAAGGGTATAGTAAAACGTGTTAAATCACTAAATACTATATTGAATGGAAAGGGTATAGTAAAACGTGTTAAATCAGTAAATACTATATTGAATGAAAATGGTATAGTAAAACGTGTTAAATCAGTAAATACTATATTGAATGGAGAGGGTATAGTAAAACGTGTTAAATCAGTAAATACTATTGAATGGAGAGGGTATAGTAAAACGTGTTAAATCAGTTAATACTATTGAATGGAGAGGGTATAGTAAAACGTGTTAAATCAGTAAATACTATTGAATGGAGAGGGTATAGTAAAACGTATTAAATCAGTAAATACTATTGAATGGAGAGAGTATAGTAAAACGTGTTAAATCAGTAAATACTATTGAATGGAGAGGGTATAGTAAAACGTGTTAAATCAGTAAATACTATATTGAATGGAGAGGGTATAGTAAAACGTGTTAAATCAGTAAATACTATTGAATGGAGAGGGTATAGTAAAACGTGTTAAATCAGTAAATACTATATTGAATGGAAAGGGTTTAGTAAAACGTGTTAAATCAGTAAATACTATTGAATGGAGAGGGTATAGTAAAACGTGTTAAATCAGTAAATACTATATTGAATGGAGAGGGTATAGTAAAACGTGTTAAATCAGTAAATACTATATTGAATGGAGAGGGTATAGTAAAACGTGTTAAATCAGTAAATACTATATTGAATGGAAAGGGTATAGTAAAACGTGTTATATCAGTAAATACTATATTGAATGGAGAGGGTATAGTAAAACGTGTTAAATCAGTAAATACTATTGAATGGAGAGGGTATAGTAAAACGTGTTAAATCAGTAAATACTATTGAATGGAGAGGGTATAGTAAAACGTGTTAAATCAGTTAATACTATATTGAATGGGAAGGGTATAGTAAAACGTGTTAAATCACTAAATACTATATTGAATGGAAAGGGTATAGTAGAACGTGTTAAATCAGTAAATACTATATTGAATGAAAATGGTATAGTAAAACGTGTTAAATCAGTAAATACTATATTGAATGGAGAGGGTATAGTAGAACGTGTTAAATCAGTAAATACTATTGAATGGAGAGGGTATAGTAAAACGTGTTAAATCAGTAAATACTATTGAATGGAGAGGGTATAGTAAAACGTGTTAAATCAGTAAATACTATTGAATGGAGAGGGTATAGTAAAACGTATTAAATCAGTAAATACTATTGAATGGAGAGAGTATAGTAAAACGTGTTAAATCAGTAAATACTATTGAATGGAGAGGGTATAGTCAAACGTGTTAAATCAGTAAATACTATATTGAATGGAGAGGGTATAGTAAAACGTGTTAAATCAGTAAATACTATTGAATGGAGAGGGTATAGTAAAACGTGTTAAATCAGTAAATACTATATTGAATGGAAAGGGTTTAGTAAAACGTGTTAAATCAGTAAATACTATTGAATGGAGAGGGTTTAGTAAAACGTGTTAAATCAGTAAATACTATTGAATGGAGAGGGTTTAGTAAAACGTGTTAAATCAGTAAATACTATTGAATGGAGAGGGTTTAGTAAAACGTGTTAAATCAGTAAATACTATATTGAATGGAGAGGGTATAGTAAAACGTGTTAAATCAGTAAATACTATTGAATGGAGAGGGTATAGTAAAACGTGTTAAATCAGTAAATACTATATTGAATGGAAAGGGTATAGTAAAACTTTTTTTTATCAGTAAATACTATATTGAATGGAAAGGGTATAGTAAAACGTGTTAAATCAGTAAATACTATATTGAATGGAAAGGGTATAGTAAAACGTGTTAAATCAGTAAATACTATATTGAATGGAAAGGGTATAGTAAAACGTGTTAAATCAGTAAATACTATATTGAATGGAAAGGGTATAGTAAAACGTGTTAAATCAGTAAATACTATATTGAATGGAGAGGGTATAGTAAAACGTGTTAAATCAGTAAATACTATATTGAATGGGAAGGGTATAGTAAAACGTGTTAAATCAGTAAATACTATTGAATGGAGAGGGTATAGTAAAACGTGTTAAATCAGTAAATACTATTGAATGGAGAGGGTATAGTAAAACGTGTTAAATCAGTTAATACTATATTGAATGGGAAGGGTATAGTAAAACGTGTTAAATCACTAAATACTATATTGAATGGAAAGGGTATAGTAAAACGTGTTAAATCAGTAAATACTATATTGAATGGAAAGGGTATAGTAAAACGTGTTAAATCAGTAAATACTATATTGAATGGAAAGGGTATAGTAAAACGTGTTAAATCAATAAATACTATATTGAATGGTGAGGGTATAGTAAAACGTGTTAAATCAGTAAATACTATGTTGAATGGAAAGGGTATATTAAAACGTGTTAAATCAGTAAATACTATATTGAATGGAAAGGGTATAGTAAAACGTGTTAAATCAGTAAATACTATATTGAATGGAAAGGGTATAGTAAAACGTGTTAAATCAGTAAATACTATATTGAATGGGAAGGGTATAGTAAAACGTGTTAAATCAGTAAATACTATTGAATGGAGAGGGTTTAGTAAAACGTGTTAAATCACTAAATACTATATTGGATGGAAAGGGTATAGTAAAACGTGTTAAATCAGTTAATACTATATTGAATGGAAAGGGTATAGTAAAACGTGTTAAATCAGTAAATACTATATTGAATGGAAAGGGTATAGTAAAACTTGTTAAATCAGTAAATACTATATTGGATGGAAAGGGTATAGTAAAACGTGTTAAATCAGTAAATACTATTGAATGGGAAGGGTTTAGTAAAACGTGTTAAATCAGTAAATACTATTGAATGGAAAGGGTATAGTAAAACGTGTTAAATCAGTTAATACTATATTGAATGGAAAGGGTATAGTAAAACGTGTTAAATCAGTAAATACTATATTGAATGGAAAGGGTATTGTAAAACGTGTTAAATCAGTAAATACTATTGAATTGAGAGGGTTTAGTAAAACGTGTTAAATCAGTAAATACTATTGAATGGAGAGGGTATAGTAAAACGTGTTAAATCAGTAAATACTATATTGAATGGGAAGGGTATAGTAAAACGTGTTAAATCAGTAAATACTATTGAATGGAGAGGGTTTAGTAAAACGTGTTAAATCAGTAAATACTATATTGAATGGGAAGGGTATAGTAAAACGTGTTAAATCAGTAAATACTATTGAATGGAGAGGGTTTAGTAAAACGTGTTAAATCAGTAAATACTATATTGAATGGAAAAGGTATAGTAAAACGTGTTAAATCAGTTAATACTATATTGAATGGAAAGGGTATAGTAAAACGTGTTAAATCAGTAAATACTATATTGAATGGAAAGGGTATAGTAAAACGTGTTAAATCAGTAAATACTATTGAATGGAGAGGGTTTAGTAAAACGTGTTAAATCAGTAAATACTATTGAATGGAGAGGGTATAGTAAAACGTGTTAAATCAGTAAATACTATATTGAATGGGAAGGGTATAGTAAAACGTGTTAAATCAGTAAATACTATTGAATGGAGAGGGTTTAGTAAAACGTGTTAAATCAGTAAATACTATATTGAATGGAGAGGGTTTAGTAAAACGTGTTAAATCAGTAAATACTATTGAATGGAAAGGGTATAGTAAAACGTGTTAAATCAGTAAATACTATATTGAATGGAGAGGGTATAGTAAAACGTGTTAAATCAGTAAATACTATTGAATGGAGAGGGTATAGTAAAACGTGTTAAATCAGTAAATACTATTGAATGGAGAGGGTATAGTAAAACGTATTAAATCAGTAAATACTATTGAATGGAGAGAGTATAGTAAAACGTGTTAAATCAGTAAATACTATTGAATGGAGAGGGTATAGTAAAACGTGTTAAATCAGTAAATACTATATTGAATGGAGAGGGTATAGTAAAACGTGTTAAATCAGTAAATACTATTGAATGGAGAGGGTATAGTAAAACGTGTTAAATCAGTAAATACTATATTGAATGGAAAGGGTTTAGTAAAACGTGTTAAATCAGTAAATACTATTGAATGGAGAGGGTATAGTAAAACGTGTTAAATCAGTAAATACTATATTGAATGGAGAGGGTATAGTAAAACGTGTTAAATCAGTAAATACTATATTGAATGGAAAGGGTATAGTAAAACGTGTTAAATCAGTAAATACTATATTGAATGGAGAGGGTATAGTAAAACGTGTTAAATCAGTAAATACTATTGAATGGAGAGGGTATAGTAAAACGTGTTAAATCAGTAAATACTATTGAATGGAGATGGTATAGTAAAACGTGTTAAATCAGTTAATACTATATTGAATGGGAAGGGTATAGTAAAACGTGTTAAATCACTAAATACTATATTGAATGGAAAGGGTATAGTAGAACGTGTTAAATCAGTAAATACTATATTGAATGAAAATGGTATAGTAAAACGTGTTAAATCAGTAAATACTATATTGAATGGAGAGGGTATAGTAGAACGTGTTAAATCAGTAAATACTATTGAATGGAGAGGGTATAGTAAAACGTGTTAAATCAGTAAATACTATTGAATGGAGAGGGTATAGTAAAACGTGTTAAATCAGTAAATACTATTGAATGGAGAGGGTATAGTAAAACGTATTAAATCAGTAAATACTATTGAATGGAGAGAGTATAGTAAAACGTGTTAAATCAGTAAATACTATTGAATGGAGAGGGTATAGTCAAACGTGTTAAATCAGTAAATACTATATTGAATGGAGAGGGTATAGTAAAACGTGTTAAATCAGTAAATACTATTGAATGGAGAGGGTATAGTAAAACGTGTTAAATCAGTAAATACTATATTGAATGGAAAGGGTTTAGTAAAACGTGTTAAATCAGTAAATACTATTGAATGGAGAGGGTTTAGTAAAACGTGTTAAATCAGTAAATACTATTGAATGGAGAGGGTTTAGTAAAACGTGTTAAATCAGTAAATACTATTGAATGGAGAGGGTTTAGTAAAACGTGTTAAATCAGTAAATACTATATTGAATGGAGAGGGTATAGTAAAACGTGTTAAATCAGTAAATACTATTGAATGGAGAGGGTATAGTAAAACGTGTTAAATCAGTAAATACTATATTGAATGGAAAGGGTATAGTAAAACGTGTTTAATCAGTAAATACTATATTGAATGGAAAGGGTATAGTAAAACGTGTTAAATCAGTAAATACTATATTGAATGGAAAGGGTATAGTAAAACGTGTTAAATCAGTAAATACTATATTGAATGGAAAGGGTATAGTAAAACGTGTTAAATCAGTAAATACTATATTGAATGGAAAGGGTATAGTAAAACGTGTTAAATCAGTAAATACTATATTGAATGGAGAGGGTATAGTAAAACGTGTTAAATCAGTAAATACTATATTGAATGGGAAGGGTATAGTAAAACGTGTTAAATCAGTAAATACTATTGAATGGAGAGGGTATAGTAAAACGTGTTAAATCAGTAAATACTATTGAATGGAGAGGGTATAGTAAAACGTGTTAAATCAGTTAATACTATATTGAATGGGAAGGGTATAGTAAAACGTGTTAAATCACTAAATACTATATTGAATGGAAAGGGTATAGTAAAACGTGTTAAATCAGTAAATACTATATTGAATGGAAAGGGTATAGTAAAACGTGTTAAATCAGTAAATACTATATTGAATGGAAAGGGTATAGTAAAACGTGTTAAATCAATAAATACTATATTGAATGGTGAGGGTATAGTAAAACGTGTTAAATCAGTAAATACTATGTTGAATGGAAAGGGTATATTAAAACGTGTTAAATCAGTAAATACTATATTGAATGGAAAGGGTATAGTAAAACGTGTTAAATCAGTAAATACTATATTGAATGGAAAGGGTATAGTAAAACGTGTTAAATCAGTAAATACTATATTGAATGGGAAGGGTATAGTAAAACGTGTTAAATCAGTAAATACTATTGAATGGAGAGGGTTTAGTAAAACGTGTTAAATCACTAAATACTATATTGGATGGAAAGGGTATAGTAAAACGTGTTAAATCAGTTAATACTATATTGAATGGAAAGGGTATAGTAAAACGTGTTAAATCAGTAAATACTATATTGAATGGAAAGGGTATAGTAAAACTTGTTAAATCAGTAAATACTATATTGGATGGAAAGGGTATAGTAAAACGTGTTAAATCAGTAAATACTATTGAATGGGAAGGGTTTAGTAAAACGTGTTAAATCAGTAAATACTATTGAATGGAAAGGGTATAGTAAAACGTGTTAAATCAGTTAATACTATATTGAATGGAAAGGGTATAGTAAAACGTGTTAAATCAGTAAATACTATATTGAATGGAAAGGGTATTGTAAAACGTGTTAAATCAGTAAATACTATTGAATGGAGAGGGTTTAGTAAAACGTGTTAAATCAGTAAATACTATTGAATGGAGAGGGTATAGTAAAACGTGTTAAATCAGTAAATACTATATTGAATGGGAAGGGTATAGTAAAACGTGTTAAATCAGTAAATACTATTGAATGGAGAGGGTTTAGTAAAACGTGTTAAATCAGTAAATACTATATTGAATGGGAAGGGTATAGTAAAACGTGTTAAATCAGTAAATACTATTGAATGGAGAGGGTTTAGTAAAACGTGTTAAATCAGTAAATACTATATTGAATGGAAAAGGTATAGTAAAACGTGTTAAATCAGTTAATACTATATTGATTGGAAAGGGTATAGTAAAACGTGTTAAATCAGTAAATACTATATTGAATGGAAAGGGTATAGTAAAACGTGTTAAATCAGTAAATACTATTGAATGGAGAGGGTTTAGTAAAACGTGTTAAATCAGTAAATACTATTGAATGGAGAGGGTATAGTAAAACGTGTTAAATCAGTAAATACTATATTGAATGGGAAGGGTATAGTAAAACGTGTTAAATCAGTAAATACTATTGAATGGAGAGGGTTTAGTAAAACGTGTTAAATCAGTAAATACTATATTGAATGGAGAGGGTTTAGTAAAACGTGTTAAATCAGTAAATACTATTGAATGGAAAGGGTATAGTAAAACGTGTTAAATCAGTAAATACTATATTGAATGGAGAGGGTATAGTAAAACGTGTTAAATCAGTAAATACTATTGAATGGAGAGGGTATAGTAAAACGTGTTAAATCAGTAAATACTATTGAATGGAGAGGGTATAGTAAAACGTATTAAATCAGTAAATACTATTGAATGGAGAGAGTATAGTAAAACGTGTTAAATCAGTAAATACTATTGAATGGAGAGGGTATAGTAAAACGTGTTAAATCAGTAAATACTATATTGAATGGAGAGGGTATAGTAAAACGTGTTAAATCAGTAAATACTATTGAATGGAGAGGGTATAGTAAAACGTGTTAAATCAGTAAATACTATATTGAATGGAAAGGGTTTAGTAAAACGTGTTAAATCAGTAAATACTATTGAATGGAGAGGGTATAGTAAAACGTGTTAAATCAGTAAATACTATATTGAATGGAGAGGGTATAGTAAAACGTGTTAAATCAGTAAATACTATATTGAATGGAGAGGGTATAGTAAAACGTGTTAAATCAGTAAATACTATATTGAATGGAAAGGGTATAGTAAAACGTGTTAAATCAGTAAATACTATATTGAATGGAGAGGGTATAGTAAAACGTGTTAAATCAGTAAATACTATTGAATGGAGAGGGTATAGTAAAACGTGTTAAATCAGTAAATACTATTGAATGGAGAGGGTATAGTAAAACGTGTTAAATCAGTTAATACTATATTGAATGGGAAGGGTATAGTAGAACGTGTTAAATCACTAAATACTATATTGAATGGAAAGGGTATAGTAGAACGTGTTAAATCAGTAAATACTATATTGAATGAAAATGGTATAGTAAAACGTGTTAAATCAGTAAATACTATATTGAATGGAGAGGGTATAGTAGAACGTGTTAAATCAGTAAATACTATTGAATGGAGAGGGTATAGTAAAACGTGTAAATCAGTAAATACTATTGAATGGAGAGGGTATAGTAAAACGTGTTAAATCAGTAAATACTATTGAATGGAGAGGGTATAGTAAAACGTATTAAATCAGTAAATACTATTGAATGGAGAGAGTATAGTAAAACGTGTTAAATCAGTAAATACTATTGAATGGAGAGGGTATAGTCAAACGTGTTAAATCAGTAAATACTATATTGAATGGAGAGGGTATAGTAAAACGTGTTAAATCAGTAAATACTATTGAATGGAGAGGGTATAGTAAAACGTGTTAAATCAGTAAATACTATATTGAATGGAAAGGGTTTAGTAAAACGTGTTAAATCAGTAAATACTATTGAATGGAGAGGGTTTAGTAAAACGTGTTAAATCAGTAAATACTATTGAATGGAGAGGGTTTAGTAAAACGTGTTAAATCAGTAAATACTATTGAATGGAGAGGGTTTAGTAAAACGTGTTAAATCAGTAAATACTATATTGAATGGAGAGGGTATAGTAAAACGTGTTAAATCAGTAAATACTATTGAATGGAGAGGGTATAGTAAAACGTGTTAAATCAGTAAATACTATATTGAATGGAAAGGGTATAGTAAAACGTGTTTAATCAGTAAATACTATATTGAATGGAAAGGGTATAGTAAAACGTGTTAAATCAGTAAATACTATATTGAATGGAAAGGGTATAGTAAAACGTGTTAAATCAGTAAATACTATATTGAATGGAAAGGGTATAGTAAAACGTGTTAAATCAGTAAATACTATATTGAATGGAAAGGGTATAGTAAAACGTGTTAAATCAGTAAATACTATATTGAATGGAGAGGGTATAGTAAAACGTGTTAAATCAGTAAATACTATATTGAATGGGAAGGGTATAGTAAAACGTGTTAAATCAGTAAATACTATTGAATGGAGAGGGTATAGTAAAACGTGTTAAATCAGTAAATACTATTGAATGGAGAGGGTATAGTAAAACGTGTTAAATCAGTTAATACTATATTGAATGGGAAGGGTATAGTAAAACGTGTTAAATCACTAAATACTATATTGAATGGAAAGGGTATAGTAAAACGTGTTAAATCAGTAAATACTATATTGAATGGAAAGGGTATAGTAAAACGTGTTAAATCAGTAAATACTATATTGAATGGAAAGGGTATAGTAAAACGTGTTAAATCAATAAATACTATATTGAATGGTGAGGGTATAGTAAAACGTGTTAAATCAGTAAATACTATGTTGAATGGAAAGGGTATATTAAAACGTGTTAAATCAGTAAATACTATATTGAATGGAAAGGGTATAGTAAAACGTGTTAAATCAGTAAATACTATATTGAATGGGAAGGGTATAGTAAAACGTGTTAAATCAGTAAATACTATATTGAATGGAGAGGGTATAGTAAAACGTCTTAAATCAGTAAATACTATATTGAATGGAAAGGGTATAGTAAAACGTGTTAAATCAGTAAATACTATATTGAATGGGAAGGGTATAGTAAAACGTGTTAAATCAGTAAATACTATTGAATGGAGAGGGTTTAGTAAAACGTGTTAAATCACTAAATACTATATTGGATGGAAAGGGTATAGTAAAACGTGTTAAATCAGTTAATACTATATTGAATGGAAAGGGTATAGTAAAACGTGTTAAATCAGTAAATACTATATTGAATGGAAAGGGTATAGTAAAACTTGTTAAATCAGTAAATACTATATTGGATGGAAAGGGTATAGTAAAACGTGTTAAATCAGTAAATACTATTGAATGGGAAGGGTTTAGTAAAACGTGTTAAATCAGTAAATACTATTGAATGGAAAGGGTATAGTAAAACGTGTTAAATCAGTTAATACTATATTGAATGGAAAGGGTATAGTAAAACGTGTTAAATCAGTAAATACTATATTGAATGGAAAGGGTATTGTAAAACGTGTTAAATCAGTAAATACTATTGAATGGAGAGGGTTTAGTAAAACGTGTTAAATCAGTAAATACTATTGAATGGAGAGGGTATAGTAAAACGTGTTAAATCAGTAAATACTATATTGAATGGGAAGGGTATAGTAAAACGTGTTAAATCAGTAAATACTATTGAATGGAGAGGGTTTAGTAAAACGTGTTAAATCAGTAAATACTATATTGAATGGGAAGGGTATAGTAAAACGTGTTAAATCAGTAAATACTATTGAATGGAGAGGGTTTAGTAAAACGTGTTAAATCAGTAAATACTATATTGAATGGAAAAGGTATAGTAAAACGTGTTAAATCAGTTAATACTATATTGAATGGAAAGGGTATAGTAAAACGTGTTAAATCAGTAAATACTATATTGAATGGAAAGGGTATAGTAAAACGTGTTAAATCAGTAAATACTATTGAATGGAGAGGGTTTAGTAAAACGTGTTAAATCAGTAAATACTATTGAATGGAGAGGGTATAGTAAAACGTGTTAAATCAGTAAATACTATATTGAATGGGAAGGGTATAGTAAAACGTGTTAAATCAGTAAATACTATTGAATGGAGAGGGTTTAGTAAAACGTGTTAAATCAGTAAATACTATATTGAATGGAGAGGGTTTAGTAAAACGTGTTAAATCAGTAAATACTATTGAATGGAAAGGGTATAGTAAAACGTGTTAAATCAGTAAATACTATATTGAATGGGAAGGGTATAGTAAAACGTGTTAAATCAGTAAATACTATTGAATGGAGAGGGTATAGTAAAACGTGTTAAATCAGTAAATACTATTGATTGGAGAGGGTATAGTAAAACGTGTTAAATCAGTTAATACTATATTGAATGGAAAGGGTATAGTAAAACGTGTTAAATCAGTAAATACTATTGAATGGGAAGGGTATAGTAAAACGTGTTAAATCAGTAAATACTATATTGAATGGAGAGGGTATAGTAAAACGTGTTAAATCAGTAAATACTACATATACATACATAATATATAACTATTTGAGTATTACAGTCTATGTATAATATTAGTGCATATGCATCATGCAGTAGTACAGTCTGTAATATTAGTGCATATGCATCACAGATTATTACAGTCTGTAATATTGGTGCATATGCATCACAGATTAGTACAGTCTGTAATATTAGTGCATATGCATCACAGATTAGTACAGTCTGTAATATTAGTGCATATGCATCACGGATTATTACAGTCTGTAATATTAGTGCATATGCATCACAGATTAGTACAGTCTGTAATATTAGTGCATATGCATCACAGATTATTACAGTCTGTAATATTAGTACATATGCATCACGGATTATTACAGTCTGTAATATTAGTGCATATGCATCACAGATTATTACAGTCTGTAATATTAGTGCATATGCATCACAGATTAGTACAGTCTGTAATATTAGTGCATATGCATCACGGATTATTAGAGTCTATAATATTGGTGCATATGCATCACAGATTATTACAGTCTGTAATATTAGTGCATATCCATCACAGATTAGTACAGTCTGTAATATTAGTGCATATGCATCACAGATTAGTACAGTCTGTAATATTAGTGCATATGCATCACAGATTATTACAGTCTGTAATATTAGTGCATATGCATCACGGATTATTACAGTCTGTAATATTAGTGCATATGCATCACAGATTAGTACAGTCTGTAATATTAGTGCATATGCATCACAGATTATTACAGTCTGTAATATTAGTGCATATGCATCACAGATTAGTACAGTCTGTAATATTAGTGCATATGCATCACAGATTAGTACAGTCTGTAATATTAGTGCATATGCATCACAGATTAGTACAGTCTGTAATATTAGTGCATATGCATCACAGATTAGTACAGTCTATAATATTGGTGCATATGCATCACAGATTATTACAGTCTATAACATTAGTGCATATGTATCACGCAGTAGTACAGTCTATATAGCTGGTATATTAGCATGACTATGTCGTTATTACTATTCTCTATAACTCGGAATGAAAGCTTCTATATTAAACTGGAATTTTTGCCCGGTATTATATAGCCCGGGTATCAGCGCCAATTGCCCGGTATAGAAGCATCTAAAGCCTGGAATATCATAGTCAATAGACTGGAATATCATAGTCAATAGACTGGAATATCATAGTCAATAGACTGGAATATTATAGTCAATAGACTGGAATATTATAGTCAATAGACTGGAATATCATAGTCAATAGACTGGAATATTATAGTCAATAGACTGGAATATCATAGTCAATAGACTGGAATATCATAGTCAATAGACTGGAATATTATAGTCAATAGACTGGAATATCATAGTCAATAGACTGGAATATTACTCTTTACTGCCTGGAGTATTAGTGTTCATAGCCCGGAGTATCAGCGTCTGTAGCCTGGAATATCATCTTTCATAGCCCGTAATATCAGCATTTATTGCCCGTAAAATCAGCGTTTATAGCCCGTAATATCATTGTTTATAGCCCGTAATATCAGCATTTATAGCCCGTAATATCAGCGTTTATAGCCCGTAATATCAGCGCTTATAGCCCGGAATAGCAGCGTCTCTTAAAGGTCCCCTTGAATCTCTTTATTACCAGGCTATTCATCAAATTTTATTGGTGGCAGAACAATCATTCTTGATAAATTACTTCGCATTAGAATACAGGTAGCGATCTTTCAAAGAAATTATACCCACCTTAATAGTTAGGTGGAAAAGTAGAACTGAGAATCTATAGATACTTTAATAAGGGCCGCGTCTGTTCGTGTAGCACACATTTTGTTAAGAAACTCATATTAAAAATAAATTAGTATGCTTGTATTTAAATATACTACTTAACCCAATTCTCTGGAAATGAACAACACGACTCTGTCCAATTGATTTCTTTTAATTGTGCTTTAATTTCTATTATATTGAAAAGTGGGTGATACAATATAACTGACACTTTTCACTAGGTAACTGATTAGGAGTACTAACTACGGGGTGTCCCAGAAGTAACTGACCCCTTTTCATTAGGAGTACTAACTAGCTGAAGTAGCAATAGTCTATGTTTGATGAGTGTACAGGATACCAGAGGATGTAGATCTTTTACTTCTAGGTCACCCTGTGGATGAATGGGATGGTATCCAGTAGACTGACTTACTTTAATTTTCTATCGTTAGATATAAAAATAATTTGATTGAAAATATTCAAACTTTTAGAGGTTATTTAAACTCTGCGTTGAAGGTATTTAAAGAAAATAATTTTGAATGTAATAGAACACTGTTATATAAGGAACATCATGCGTCAATTATATTCAGTTCTCAGCCTTATTAAATTAGCTATTTACTGCTTTTATATTAAATATATTATATACATAAATTAATTTACATGTTATGGCTATTCAATGATCATATTTTAATAGAATATGCAATACATAGATCTCTCTAGATATTATATACATATATTTCATATCTAACCACCTTGTTTCAAACCACAGGTTGTGACATCAAGTCCAGCACCCTGGTGATCACCCTCAGTCTCATCAGCTGCTATACTTCGTCGGTAAGAGGGTGGTGATGCAACTGATGGTGATGAAATTAATGGTGATGTAGCTGATGGTGATGCAACTGATGATGATACATTTGATGGTGATGCAACTGATGGTGATACATTTGATGGTGACTCCATTTCATCAGGCGAATTCGTATCAAAAAGAAACTATTCGAATTTGGTCCAATATCAACTAGTTATCATGCCTGAACTAGGGTAACTTCTGAGTTATTGGACCATTTCATATTTTCGGTCATATAAGGAAAACTAATATATTAATTAAAATATAAGTTATATAATTAATAAATTAATTAAAAATCTAAATTAAAAATTTATATTAAAAATTAGATGAAATTATAAATTGAATAATGTAAATAATGATTAATAAATGAATAAATTATTATGTACCTCTTTCTTATATGATCAAAAATGTGGTATTGACCGATAACTCGGAACTTACCCAGTTTCTTTCTTGAACATGAAAAAAAACGAATTATAAACATAAAAAATTTAACTCCATTTATAGTCAAATTAGAGAGACACAATTTTAACCTCGATTGCATTTCGAATTACTAAGGTTAAATAAAACAAAAATTGGTTCAATTAAATTTATAAATTCAATAAAAGTTTTCTGATATCTACCAATGTATTTATTTCACATAAAAGTTTTGATAATTTTGACTGTTATTTGTAATTACTTTTATAAGCTATGTCTTCATCATTTATTGTATTAAATATAGTTATAACACATTTTAAATACCATATAAAATTAATACTTTTCCCTTCTCTCCCCTGTAACCTTATTTAGCCTGCGTCCGATAACTGAGTGTTGGTCGGCAATAGGTATAATACCCCCTTTGCTTCCTGTGAGATTATGCAATTTGTGTAAATGTATGTGTATATACGCAATGTATGTGTATATACGCAATGTATATGTATATACGCAATGTATATGTATATACGCAATGTATATGTATATACGCAATGCATGTGTATATACGCAATGTATATGTATATACGCAATGTATGTGTATATACACAATGTATGTGTATATACGCAATGTATATGTATATACGCAATGTATGTGTATATACGCAATGTATATGTATATACGCAATGTATGTGTATATACGCAATGTATATGTATATATGCAATGTTTATGTATATACGCAATGTATATGTATATACGCAATGTATATGTATATACACAATGTATATGTATATACGCAATGTATATGTATATGCGCAATGTATGTGTATATACACAATGTATGTGTATATACACAATGTATGTGTATATACACAATGTATGTGTATATACACAATGTATATGTATATACGCAATGTATATGTATATGCGCAATGTATGTGTATATACACAATGTATGTGTATATACACAATGTATGTGTATATTCGCAATGTATATGTATATGCGCAATGTATGTGTATATACACAATGTATGTGTATATACACAATGTATGTGTATATACACAATGTATATGTATATACGCAATGTATATGTATATGCGCAATGTATGTGTATATACACAATGTATGTGTATATACACAATGTATGTGTATATACACAATGTATGTGTATATACACAATGTATGTGTATATACACAATGTATGTGTATATACACAATGTATATGTATATACACAATGTATATGTATATACACAATGTATATTGTAGACGCTTCTCCACCGAGCTTCCAGATCATTTTATCGTAATATATTACTCATGATTCAAAGCCTTCATTAAATGTTAAATAAATAATGTAAAATAAAATTTGCAATCAAAATATATTTTGATTTTTCTTCTGAATGTGAAGCAAAAATTGCAAATTAATTATAATTTTAGGTTACAAAATTAACGTAAAATAAATTTTAGTGAAGAAAATTTTTTCAGTGTGAACGAAAATGTGGTAAATGAGCAAGCAAAATTTATATATTTTTAAATAAATAAATGAGAATACATTTGAATGGAGTTTTTTATTTTAGTGAATTTGGTAGGAAAATAAATTAAACGTGAGACAGCTTTTATTGAAATACAAAATTAAAAAGGTGGAATTGGATGATATTTCCCTGAAATATTTTATCGATGTCGCATATGGAGGAATTTTAATATACTAATGTTTAACACGTCTACACAATAACCTATTCATTATGTAAAAATTGTATTATTGATTTAAATTTGCGTCAAACTATATATCATATTGTAGAAATAAATGTCGGTCCCACAATCTAATTATAAGTGAAATTGTATTAAAAACTTGATTATTAAACTTTATTCCTTAAATAAAATTATGAAATAGAAATATCAAAGAATTTACATAAAAAAGAAAAAACCTTTGTTTTAATATAAAATATGATTTATTACTTTTTTCCATGATTAAACTGTTTAAATTTATTTTGATTTCCTGTTTTGATATGAAGTTGACATTATAAATATATATTAAGTATTCATTTCTATAGAAGCTAGCCATGTCTTCCATTCACCAATAATGTTCCCCATGAAAGTGTATTTTAACCACTTATATAGATTTTATATTGTAAAGTAATTTAGGTTTATTACAGCATGTAATAAGTGTGAATAAATTACAATAAATAAATATGTATTTAGTAAATTGTAATGCATATTATAGAGTTAGAACCTATTCTCCTGAACCTTTAAACCTTCTTGAAAATTATTAGTTAGGAAGTTATTATCTTTGAATTTATATTTTCGTTTATATACTGTATAGGGTTAGTTACGAATAATCGTTCAGTCTCACATCTTCGGTCATATAAGAAAAACGTCACAATAATAATTAAATATTATTTATTTTAATATGTATAACTGTAGGTAAATAAAATAAATAATAATTATAATATCGTTTTTTCTTATATGATCGAAGATTCGAAACCGAGTAATAATTCGTATCTTACCCTAGTTGCAGAGTTATCAATATAATTAATTCATATTTTAATTTTGTAATGAATCATATCAATGAATGCCATAATCATAGAGATAAACAACAACAATTCATCACAGGGCCACTATTTATCATTACATGGTGTCCCATATATCACACATAGGGTAAAGTCTAACTTATCGGCCTGTTCTACTTTTTCGATCATATAAGAAAATATATATAATAATTAACTTATTTTTAATTGGTATCTATGATGCCTTCAGGTACCATGAATACCAAAATGTGAAACAGTCCAATAAATCAGAACTTGCTTTATTTTTTCAGCTTTAAATGTACACTACCCAAATAAAAATTCATTTCATTACGTTCATCCATTAATTAATTATCTTGATGATGAATCAATATAAAATTCAATAATCCAAATTTTGTTTAAAAAGTAATTTTTTGTTAATTTAATCAATAACTATGCTATATCCTTTCATTCTTAACATGATCTATTTTTTCTTTCATAGGCAGGGAAATATGATACATACCGTACTATTAACCTCTGCTAGGAATTTATAAGTAAAATATTCAAAATTAACATATCATACATTCAATACCAGCCTTGAATTTTAGTATTGATTTAAATTAATTTCGTGTATATTATCTTTATACCTTTAGAAATTTAGATTTTAATAATGTATTATTCTATTTCCCAAAGAACTTTATTGAAATAAAAGCTATATCCCTTTATTTGATTTTCATTCATTATGTTTTCCTGAGAAATGAAAGTAATTTAGAATTACTTAAAGATTCAATTAATTAATTATTCACATTCAGTCTACGGATAGTAATAATAATATTTGACTTACTAGTTACCTTCACATTAAGTCTACGGATAGTGCTAATAACATTTGACTTACTAGTTACCTTCACAGTCAGTCTACGGAGAGTGCTATTTATACTTGATTTAACACTTATCAAAGAAAATCTTATTATAACATTCACAATATTTTGGATAGATCTTTTGAATTAATTATACCATATTATTTATCTATAATAAATGAATTAAAAATATTTATATATAATTTTAGGCATTTTTTATTACCAATTCAATGTGCTTATTTAATTTTTATCAAAATTTCGAAAGATTATCCATGAAAAACTTGGATAATTCTCCATCTCCATAAAATAACTGTAAAAAGTAATCTGGAAATTGTAAAAATATCAAAGGGAGATAAAAATCCTAGGTAGGTGGAAAAAGAGTGGGTTTAAATCCCCGCAGAGTTTAGATGAATGGTGCGAAGTTTAGCAATTACAGAAATATTTCAGGGAGTCATCACGCCCGGTAAGCTCCCGCCACACAAAATTTATTGTTCTAACCCAAAGAAAATGATTGAGAAAAAAGTGATGGTAGTTGTTAAACTAATAATAACAGGGACTGACTTTGCACTGCAAATATTGGCTTTCAAAATTGTTTTTTAAATGGAAAAGTATTGTCTTTAAAAATTAGGAATAAAACCTAATTTTTTATTAATTTCTGTGATTATTTTTGTTATTACATGTACTGTGACGGCAGTCAAGCGCAGTCTACCATTTTATTTTCTAATAAAATTTAATAATAGTATCCCCTAGTGGCAATTTTCTTTCATATTATATTTGTATTTTCTATCATCTAAGTAAGGCCATAAAAGCGCAAATACGCAATTAATATGTAATTTTCAATATTTGTATTCTATGGTTTTCTTTTATATTATGTTTTTGATATTTGGTTTATTGGTTATTTTTCGTAAAAGTCATTGATAATTTTGTTGCCTCGAAGAAACGTCATTTTTTAATGTGTGCTCACAGGCGTAACAGCTGAATATTTATTAGGTCTCTATGAAGTGATATGTTTGGCAAATAGATGTGAATTCTTATTCATGCTGTCAAATTTATTAATTAAGCACACTATATTAATTCTTTCTTTTTCAAATACGTGCTAGTAAATATTTAAATTTTCTTCCAATTTTGTAACCTAGCTGGCTAGTGTACCTAGCATTAGAATTTGTGTGTAGCTAGATTCTTTATCCACGGCTTCTTTCGCGGTGGATGGGTTAAATCGCGAATAGGCAGAACGGTGGATAAGTAGGCTCGCACTGAACAATCTTTGCTCAGGTGGCTAGCTTATCAATCAATTTTCTCTACCTATCCTTTTTCTATGTCAGACTGCTTCTTCAAGTCCTGTGTATTTTTTCCAAAACTAACTATTTTTCATTTTTATTCCTGCTAGTCTCCACTTCTATTACTCTTCTTCTTGCGGTTGCGATTCTAGTAGACTTTTGGAAGTACAGTTATTAAAATATTTATTTTTAAGGTTACATTTTTCTAATTCTGTTTCAGTCGCTCATAGGTATACATTGATCTTTAAACATAACGCGTCTGTAATACCTCTATTTAAAAGTCTGCTGCATCCACCAAATCTATAAACTTGTAAGTTAAATTTTGAAATCTTGTTACCTAGTTTATTCATTTTTCTTTGTTTAAATGAATGTAATTATTTATCGTGTGTATTTGCTCGTTTGCAGGAACGTTGATAAGACGGACAATAAAAATTCCCCACTCGCACTGTTTCTACTAGTAGCTACCCTATAAGAAATTAGTGCCGAGACATGTACATTTTCTTGAATTGTTCAACATTTACCAATTATATACATATAAGTAATTATCATATAATCATATATAACTTGATATATTGAAGCAGTTGAATTTTTCTTACATAAATTAAAAAAATAGCAAAAAAAAAGGTTAATCATATATTTTTTCATCAAAAAAATATTAAATATCGAATAATATAACATGAAATTATTGAAAGTTTCTCCAATATTAAATCCCGATGTTCTCAGAATCAGTTAAGCAAAACAATTAAATTTTCCTGAAAATAATTAAACATAATTCACATGAGCCTGGGAAAACTTTTCCAAAAGAATGAGCGCATTAAACAACGTAAATTGGAACTGCAGTTGTGTTATAACTTTTAATAACTAATTAAAAATATCCGACAAAAAGAATTACAGAACTAAAATGCCTTACGCTTGGGTATTTGGAACAAAAACTAGTTATGCAATTTTTAATCTAGGTTGAGTTTCGAAATCTTTATCAGATCATTCCATATTTTCGGACACGTAAGAAAAAAGTATATAACAAATATCATTTAATTATTATTTTAAAAGATATTCATGATACCTGCACGTATCATGAATTAAGAGATAAATATAGATTATTATATATTCTTCTTTAATATGATCAAAGAAGTAAAACTGTTGATTCCAAACTTACCCTTCATTGAAATAGTATTACCCTAATTTCTAGGGTTGCTACTTGAAATTACTTTTAAATGTACGAAGGGAGTCAAAAAATATAGGTATAAATGGACCGAATTCTATATTTATTAAAAGAAAAGTGCGAACCATGTTTCATGCAACATGGTTCAATACTTTTTGCATTATTGAGCTATAAATGACCATGACCTTGACCTTGACCTTTGACCGGATTGCTCCCAAAATGCTACCAGATGGTTTCTGGGCATTGACCAATTGTATCATCAAATTTCAGACAATTTGCTTGACTACTTTTTGAGTTATTGAGCTACAAATGGCCTTGACCTTGATCTTTGACCTTTGACCCGATCACACCAAAAAAATTACCAAAATGGTTCCTGTATATTGACCAATCGTCCCACCAAGTTTCATGCAATATGGTTCAATATTTTTTGAGTTATAAATAACCATGACCTTGACCTTTGACCGGGTCGTTCCCAAAATACTACCAAAAGGTCACTGGACATTGACCAATTGTTTCACTTAATTTTATGCAATTTGGTTGGACACATTTTCAGTAATGCGAATAACAAGATGATAAATAAGTAAATAAATAAAAGCTGGGTAAAGTATAACCTTTCCGCATTCTGCGAAGGAAACTATAATTTCTATGCAATAAATAATCAAATATAAATTCAATACAACATAAAGAAATAGATACACTAACATTTCTCTGATAGTAAAGTTAGTTTTCTATACAGTGACCAAGATTTTTTCCACCTCATCTAACGTTTCTTCTACTTCATACAACGTTTCTTCCACCTCATTTAACGTTTCTTCCATCTCATGCAACGTCTCTTCCACACCATACAACGTTTCTTCCATCTCATTTAACGTTTCTTCCATCTCAAACACTGTTTTTTCCACACCATGCAACGTTTCCTCTACCTCGAATAACGTTTCTTCCACATCGTACAACGTTTTTTCCACCTCGTCCAACGTTTCTTCCACCTTCTACAACGTTTCTTTCTACTCATAAGCATTTGTTCAACCTGATGCAACGTTTATGCAACCTCGTACAACGTTTCTTCCACCAAATTCAACGTTTCTTTCACCTCATACAACGTTCCTTCCACCTCGTGTAACGTTTCTTATACCTAATGCAACGTTTCTTCCTCCTAATACAGCGTTTTTTCCACTTCATGCAATGTTTCACCATCTCATGCAACGTTTCTTCCCCCTTATGCAACATTTTTTTCGATTTCATGCAACGTAACTTCCACCTCAACACGCTCTTCAAATCTCTCCACCGTACTATCATTTCTTTTGAAATGTGTTGTTAATAATCAGTAGCGTGTAAATTCACGGCTGGATAACTGGAATTAATTTCTCAGAGGCGATGCATTCATTAATACGTCAATTAATTGGTTTGTTCGGAAGAACCAAAGCCACTCGTCCGAAAACAGACCAAACGACAGAGTCTCGACTTCGTCACAATATCAGAGAGTAACGAGTTCGAACAACGTTAACTTATTGCGACACGGGAGTGAATATCCAGGAAATAGTGAATATCCGGGAAATAGTGAATGTATTATCTGGGAGAAATGGTGATTAACCGGGGAAATGGTGATTATCCGGGAAATGAAGATTATATGGAGGAAATGGTGATTAACCGGGGAAATGGTGAATATCTGGGGGAAATGGATGGTGATTAACCGGCGAAATGGTGATTATATGGGGGAAAAGGTAATTGACCGGGAAAATGGTGATTATCCTGGGGAAATGGTAATCATCCGGGTAAATGAAGATCATCCGGGTAAATGATGATTATCCGGGGAAATGATGATTTTCAGGAAATGGTGAATATCAGGGTAAATGGTGATTATTGGGGAAACAATGATTATCTGAGAAAACAGTGTTTATCTGGGGAAACAGTGATTATCTAAGGAAACAATGTTTATCTGGAGAAACAGTGATTATCTAGGGAAACAATGATTATCTAGGGAAACAATGTTTATCTGGGGAAACAGTGATTATCTAGAGAAACAGTGATTATCTGGGGAAACAGTGATTATCTAGAGAAACAGTGATTATCTAGGGAAACAATGTTTATCTGGGGAAACAGTGATTATCTAGAGAAACAGTGATTATCTGGGGAAACAGTGTTTATCTGGGGAAACAGTGATTATCTGGGGAAAAAGTGTTTATCTGGGGAAACAGTGATTATCTGGGGAAACAGAGATTATCTAGGGAAACAGTGATTATCTGGGGAAACATTGTTTATCTGGGGAAACAGTGATTATCTGGGGAAAAAGTGTTTATCTGGGGAAACAGTGATTATCTGGGGAAACAGTGATTATCTAGGGAAACAGTGATTATCTGGGGAAACATTGTTTATCTGGGGAAACAGTGATTATCTGGGGAAACAGTGATTATCTGGGGAAACAGTGATTATCTAGGGAAACAGTGATTATCTGGGGAAACATTGTTTATCTGGGGAAACAGTGATTATCTGGGGAAACAGTGATTATCTGGGGAAACAGTGATTTCATTTCAAATATTTTGTATGTAACAACAATTTAGGGTAATTTTCGATTTATCGGACGGTTCAACATTTTCAAAAGAAAACGTAACGAATTTTACTTAATCTTAATTTTAATTAGATAAAATAAATTGAAAAATAGGACAATAGATAAATAATGTACAGTTTATAGTTATATAATCGAAAATATAGAGCAGGTCAATAACTCGGTACTCACCCGATTTACAGTTAAGACAGAGAGCCCTAGCACACGATTAAGTTAAGTATCAGTTCTAAACTTCCACTAGTTAACCAAGGCTTCACGGCTTATCGTGTTATTTGTATTGTGATTCTTATCACCACTGAGTAAACTGAACTGTTTCCAATTTACATCACCACTCGTGTTAATAATATATATGCTCCTGTCAATGTTTGGTAATGTCAGGATTGGTGAAATATATCATTTATAAAATATATTCTATATACAATATATAGATATTTGAGTATGCATACATTTTATAGAATGGTATAAGGGAATAATATTCCCAGTATGCTCTCTACCATTTTCTATTATTTATATTGGGAAAAATTTGAATAATCGGATATATTATAATAATTTGCCCAAATAGTTAAGTATGTAAACTATATATTAAAAAAATATCTTTCTGCTAAAATATTTTAAAAACTAATGTATATGCAATGAGGTATTTCTCTATTTTCAATCTTCTTAGATATCATAACTAGTTTTCACCAAGTTTTATTTATTAGATAAGATAACGAGTTTTATTTCTTTGATATCATCACAAATTTTCAAAGATTTGTTCCTCATATATCTTCACAAGTTTTCAATATTTTATTGCTTGGATATCATCACAAGTTTTTAAGGCTTTATTCCTTAGATATCATCACAAATTTTCAAGGTTTTATTCCTTAGATATCATCACAAATTTTCAAGGTTTCATTCTTTAGATATCATCACAAGTTTTCAAGGTTCTATTCCTTAGATATCATCACAAGTTTTCAAGGTTCTATTCCTTAGATATCATCACAAGTTTTCAAGGTTCTATTCCTTAGATATCATCACAAGTTTTCAAAATTCTATTCCTTAGATATCATCACAAGTTTTCAAGGTTCTATTCCTTAGATATCATCACAAGTTTTCAAGGTTCTATTCCTTAGATATCATCACAAGTTTTCAAAATTCTATTCCTTAGATATCATTAGAAGTTTTCAAGGTTCTATTCCTTAGATATCATCACAAGTTTTCAAGATCCAATTCCTTAGATATCATCACAAGTTTTCAAGGTTCTATTCCTTAGATATCATCACAAGTTTTCAAAATTCTATTCCTTAGATATCATTACAAGTTTTCAAGGTTCTATTCCTTAGATATCATCACAAGTTTTCAAGGTTCTATTCCTTAGATATCATCACAAGTTTTCAAAATTCTATTCCTTAGATATCATCACAAGTTTTCAAGGTTCTATTCCTTAGATATCATCACAAGTTTTCAAGGTTCTATTCCTTAGATATCATCACAAGTTTTCAAAATTCTATTCCTTAGATATCATTACAAGTTTTCAAGGTTCTATTCCTTAGATATCATCACAAGTTTTCAAGGTTCTATTCCTTAGATATCATCACAAGTTTTCAAAATTCTATTCCTTAGATATCATCACAAGTTTTCAAGGTTCTATTCCTTAGATATCATTACAAGTTTTCAAGGTTCTATTCCTTAGATATCATCACAAGTTTTCAAAATTCTATTCCTTAGATATCATTACAAGTTTTCAAGGTTCTATTCCTTAGATATCATCACAAGTTTTCAAAATTCTATTCCTTAGATATCATTACAAGTTTTCAAGGTATATATCCTCAGTTGCAATCATAACCAACTCAAAATCTTTGAATGGAATGCAATATAAATTCTTGGAAGAGTCTGTCTGCTTCGGTTGTTGTGTTATAGTTAGAAAAAGTGTACACTTTCATTTTATTGAACAAATACCAACTCGCAAAATTTATAAACAGCATATCGTCTAATATTGCTGTTTGCAGTAACGATATATCGTATCGTTACTGTAAAAAGACGATTGACTGTTATTTCTATTTATGATATAATGCAATGTAATTTATATCGAATTTTATATTATTATTAAATAAATATATTGAATAATAATAGATAAGGACATTCCGACTATATAGTGTACCTGACTAACAGTATTATATATTACATACACATATTACACAACTACATCCTTTGAAGTATTTCTTCAAATTGTAAACTATTCAAATTCTGTTTTGTATCAAATAACATGGCCTATTTCGTTATTATGATAAAATGACTGGAGATACATCAAAGATTTATTTTCGACTTATGTTAGAGGAGGAAGCTCATATTAGGTGTTTTTTAACTCGGGACATTTTTACAAATTATAAGCGTTAAATTTTATTTTTAAGTTGAATTTCACGCTCAAGGAGCATGTGATGCAATATTTTATATGAGAATTCCATGTTTGACATGGAAGAAAGAAAATGAAAAGGTGGACTTTTAGTTGCCTGATAAATTCCAACAAAATAGATGTATATTATATTAATTAAAGAATCGTTCTAATTTTTTTAATGCATATTGCAGATAATTTTCATTCAAATAAAATTGAGTCTTTATGATTATTTAAAAATTTGAAATGTTGTGAAGGTTGCAAAATATTTATCAAATTGAAAGGAAATGATGTAATGATTGTTCAATAATATATGCATTAATATCAGCAGAAAGATACAAATAATATTCCAGTAGAGAGGAGCTCTTACGATGAAGAACATTCATAAAATATTTATTTACAGTCAATACAAGTTATTAAAAATCGTATATAATTTTCAAAATGAGTTTACGATGATTTTTATTTAATTTGTTTATATTTATAATCAGTTTAATTATTTATATCAGTAGTAGTTTAATTTTCTTGTTTATTAAGAGGATTACTTCCTTCATTTAAAAGTTGCGATCACTACTCGATAATTATGTTATTAAATTATTCCTTTAACGGATATCAACTTAAAAAACTAGTCTTTCCAAATAATTATAAAACAGTTAGTATATTATTTACTACTAGTGTACTTTCCCGTTAAAAATAACGGGTCATCATCAATACCAATTTATTTCCCATTATTACGTTACTTTTAATGAATTGAATAAAAATTTAATTTTCTTCGTAGTCTAATTTATTTTATAGATAAAATACATTTAAAAATTTAATAAAAACAGGGGAATTTAAATATCAAGTCAATATATTCCCGTGCGTACCATAGTTCATGCATAAAACCCGTCGAGTAAAAGCGGACACCAAATAAATAAATAAACACACTAAGGAAATTATTAGTATAGAAGATTGCCAGCCTATTATGGTGCTATCTCTTTGCATTTTCTATTATTTTCAACATATATGTTAGGACATGAAGTACAGGGTGGCCAGAAAAATGTAGCCGATTTAAAAGGTTTATAATTTGTAACTTATTATTGCTATAAGATTGAAGTAGGTTTCAAAGATAAGAATTCCAAGTCCTATATTATATTAAATTTATTATTACATGACCATCACCAGACTCAATAAAATCAATACGAAAAACGTTTTTTATCACATTCTGTACAGAGCATTAGCATGAGTTCTTAATGGTATTCTATCTAAAACGGTGTCAAATTATATGTGTTAAATGACATGGTAAGATTAAAAGAAAAACAGTTTTCTTTATTTTTGTTTCAGCATATAAATTTCTCACTGACCTCGTTTAATAATCGATTATTAAATTTCTCCATATTTATGATGCTTCGGTCCATGCTGTTTCTTTTATTTAAATCATTTCTTTTATTTAAATCATGAACTGTAACATATATCATTCAACTATTATTTTACCTAATAGTGCCTAAAATAGATTAATTGTAGTCATCACGGAACCTTCGTTAAACATCTCTACAAGGAGAAGTTTTCTCTATTCCTCTGTTAATTGTGCCTTTCTTGGGATAATAAACCACTAATAAAACTAGAGCTCTATAGATGTGCCTATATATCCTCTTCACGTATGAATGATATCAAATTAAATATAATATTTTCTCCATTCAAATGAAACTCAATTTCATTCTTCGAGCTAAAATAGTTTACAAATTACAGTCTTTTAAATTTTTTGCTGAGCTTTTCTATTACTCTATGCATAGTGTTATAAAAAACACGTCGTTCGTCTTATTCTCATGTAATAATTTATTCATTATGAAATAAAACTTGGAAATCTTATCTTTAAAATGAAACTTATTTCAATTTTATAACAATAATAGTTTACAAATTACAGCCCCTTTAAATCGGCTCAATTAAACTCAACCGTATGAAATTTTGAACTTTTCAATTTATTATTTCATTTTTAAAATAATCAATTAAGATCGTAAATTGTTGAAGATCTGTTAATAAATGTTTAAGACTTCTAATTTAAATAATATAGACCTCATATTTAAATTTTAAAGAATTTAATATTAAATATCTCCACATACTCTCACTAATAAACACTAGTAAAAACAAGTGAAAAGTTAGTCCATGCTCGAGAGTCTGTCAAATAAACTGGGGCAGAAGTTGTCACAAACGCCACAAGTTTAAAGTCAGTTTATTTTGTGCCTCTTGTAGTAACTTGATGAATGACTCCGTACTCTTAATAATAACAGTTAATCAAAGTGACGGCCTTTGGAAGGCTAACAATGCCAATTCTGAAACTCCGTCCCAGGTAACATTATTTATCGGACAGCATTGTCCCAATATATGAAATGTTGAAACAATATATGGGGAACGGTGTTACAGTATATAGTGAACGTTCTAACAGTATATAGGGAATGACGTTGTAACAGTATATAGGAAACGTTATAACAGTATATAGGGAACGACGTTGTAACAATATATAGGGAACGTTCTAACAGTATATAGGGAACGACGTTGTAACAATATATAGGAAACGTTGTAACAATATAGGCAACGTTGTAACAATATTTATTTTATTTTACCTGGGGTGATTTTTTATGTAAAGGTATGGGTTTATACAAGAAATATTGCAAAATATATCTGTTATTATTTAGTCAAAGTTTTCTAATTTTACATTTCCAAAAAGAAACTTTACTAATATTAATGCATGTAGATATTTTAAAATTGGTCTGGGTACACGACGACAAATGTATTATATTTGAAAATAATAGAAAATTAGGAAACTATGATTTGTAAATATTTTAAATTTTAAGTTACAAATATAAATATTAAATATATTCCATAAATTTACTTAATTTGTAGATGAAATATTTGTTTCGATTCATGCCATTAACGAGCGTTTTTTAACAGCATTTTCGCAGCCATTTTGACTCTGAGTAAATTATTATTAAGCCCATTACATAGATAACCAAGATACGCGACGTTTTTCGAGCATTGAAAGTGCTCAAAAAACGTTCGCGTGACCGGTCCCCAACAACAATATAACACGACTGTTTTTTCACGGGGTTTTCGCTGCGTTTTTGACTCTGAGGAAATTATTGATAGACCCATTTCATACTTATCCATGCTTCGCAATGCTTTTAATGCGTTGAAAACGCTTCAAAAATGCTCGTGTGACATAGCCCTAAATGAGTTTGATTGAAATAATAATACCATCATTCAATATGTCAGGCAGCCCAAATGAGCAAGTTTCAGTTATAAATTACCAGTTTGCAGAAACTGGTAAAGTGTTCATAGAGATCTCTTATTCTGTTCGTAGCAAAGTTAAAGTAAATATAGGAATTAATTCAAAATTGTTCGGAGAGAATATCCCAAATATCTCACATATTCTGAAGACTGGATTAAATTACATATAAGTAACTATTGATAGTAATCTCATCTTCTCTCACAATATTATCATTCTAGCTAATAAGATTTCTAAATAAGTTGGTGTGCCTCATAAGGACATTATTCCATTTAGAGCTACAACTGCCAAGCAGTCAACTTGACTGCTTTTTACTTTTCAAAATTTAAACACAAAAATGTTTGGAAAGTAAAAAACAGTCAAGTTGACTTCTTGTTAGTTTTAGTATTAATTTTCTACAAATGTATTACATACTCATGATTTAAATTTAAAGCGATCATAATTAATACAATAGAACAGAATTAATCTGTATAGTGAACTAGTTTTTTATCTACCATTGATAGCGTCACTTTTTCTTTAAATTTATTAAAACTAAAGGAAATATTCTCACTATACGGAGTAGTTCTCTTACTAGAGACTCAACATTCACTATAGAGGACTTCTACCGCAATAACTATTTAGATATTACATCACCTCACTTAATTTATTATTATGAAGCTTGAACGGCATTTCAAATTCTCTTAAGGATAACATATGTTTTAAACAGTTATTAATCCTGCATACGACCCTGATACTGATAACTATTCTCTATAGCCACTCTAGTCGAAATGTTGGTAATGTTTTTCTTCCTTGTAATAGATGTGGAAACCTAAATGTTCATTAGTATATAAAGGATGTAAATTATTAAATGACTTGATAAATTACATTAAAAATTGTTCATCAATTATGTTTTTTTTAAAACTTTTTCGAAAGAAATATAATAAATCTATTGTCCTAAATATTCCGCAAAATAGTATCTAAACTTTAACCACTGCATAGTTTGATAATTATTTTACATTTATACTTCATAGACAACTTTTAGTCTTGTTTCATATTATACCCTCATAGTATTAATGTATCAAAGTCTCAATATCTATATTTAATAACATAATTTCCAAGTTCAAACGATGAATTTCATAGAGGTTTAAAAACTGTTTTCAAAACGTGTTATTCAATATTAAATAAAAAGCATTCATCAAAATATCTAAAACTCCATATATAAGGAATCAAGGATATAAATTGAAAGAAAACCTAAAATGGCACAAGTTTTATTTTCCAATATACCAATTAAAACTAGGCATTGAAAATACGTTACTAAGCACATTGCATACAGTATATCAAAAGGACATAAAACTCACTACTTTTATTTTCGGTTAATATTATCAGATTAATAAATGAGTGGAAACTGAAAACAGTTACTGAATATGACGTAACATCGATTATAGATAGAGTTATCAATTTGACAGAAATTGTGCTGATAATATTTACAGAATATATTATCTATTTAAAACATTATTTAAATAGTGAACATTAATAAAATAAATTTTCATGTGTTCAACTTTTCGTTATTAAATTAGAATGATTCTTTTTTTAAATAGTTCCAACATACATAGTCTACGGAGAGTGCTAATAATATTTGACTTACTAGTTACCTTCACATTCGGTCAACAGAGAGTGCTAAATATATTTGACTTACTAATTATCTTTACATTCAGTCTACGGAAAGTGCTAATAATATTTCACTTACTAGTTGCCTTCACATACAGTCTACGGAGAGTGCTAATAATATTTCACTTACCATTTACGCTGATTTAAATTAAAAAGTGTCATTTGTATCTCACTCTAAGAACTCCTTTCAAATCAATATTTCTCTTTTTGAATCGATAATGAAGTCATTCTAGATTCTATTTAATATCATTGATGACTCGAAGGCGAATGAACTTTAAACGCACCTTCCTAATCCATTTAGTGTTCGGATTGGAGGCATTGAAACCACAGAAAGGACGTGTTAGAGGACACATGATAGGAATACCAAACAGTTGACCACACGCAGCGACACCAAAAAATTCTGGTTTTGTGTATATTTTTTGGAGAATTGTAAACAGTAATAAAAACATATTATGTGTGCGAAAAGAATTTACCAAAACAAAATATATATTTTAACAAGAAATTTTTTTAAACATAAATTCATAACGGATTCATAGATAAATTACATATATTAACTCTTTTTGAGCAATAAATGATATGGTTACCTGTTTTTGTTTTCGATTCTTAAACGATTGGTGTAAACCTTTGAATAACTTCAATTTTCCTTCAAACCAAAATGTCCGCTAGTGCTTAGGTGCCAATGTATTTCTCAGGTGTCAGCTGGTGGTCTATATAATCTTTTTCGTCCATCGGCTCCGTCAGTGCAAGCAAGGTCTCAAGTCAACTCATGGAGGCGTTCACGTCAAGAATTTGACAAGGAAAGTGCATTAGTTAGATCCATTGAGAGCTAAGTGCTGGAACTGACCTTTCAGAGATCGGTTATATCCACCCTAAAGTCATACTGTGTCACTACTCTAACACCTACTGGCTACTTACAGTAGCAGTAGAGCAGTGACATGTAATGGGAGCACTAATATGTATTGGGAGCAGTGATATGTATTGGGAGCAGTAACATGTATTAGGAGCAGTAATATGTATTGGGAGCAGTAATATGTATTGGGAGCAGTAATATGTATTGGGAGCAGTAATATGTATTGGGAGCAGTAATATGTATTGGGAGCAGTAATATGTATAGGGAGCAGTAATATGTATTGGGAGCAGTAATATGTAATGGGAGCAGTAATATGTAATGGGAGCAGTAATATGTAATGGGAGCAGTAATATGTAATGGGAGCAGTTATATGTATTGGGAGCAGTAATATGTAATGGGAGCAGTAATATGTATTGGGAGCAGTAATATGTAATGGGAGCAGTAATATGTAATGGGAGCAGTAATATGTAATGGGAGCAGTTATATGTAATGGGAGCAGTAATATGTATTGGGAGCAGTAATATGTATTGGGAGCGGTAATATGTATTGGGAGCAGTAATATGTATTGGGAGCAGTAATATGTAATGGGAGCAGTAATATGTAATGGGAGCAGTAATATGTAATGGGAGCAGTAATATGTAATGGGAGCAGTAATATGTATTGGGAGCAGTAATATGTATTGGGAGCAGTAATATTTATTGGGAGCAGTAATATGTAATGGGAGCAGTAATATGTATTGGGAGCAGTAATATGTATTGGGAGTAGTAATATGTATTGGGAGCAGTAATATGTATTGGGAGCAGTAATATGTATTGGGAGCAGTAATATGTAATGGGAGCAGTAATATGTAATGGGAGCAGTAATATGTAATGGGAGCAGTAATATGTAATGGGAGCAGTAATATGTAATGGGAGCAGTTATATGTATTGGGAGCAGTAATATGTAATGGGAGCAGTAATATGTATTGGGAGCAGTAATATGTAATGGGAGCAGTAATATGTAATGGGAGCAGTAATATGTAATGGGAGCAGTTATATGTAATGGGAGCAGTAATATGTATTGGGAGCAGTAATATGTATTGGGAGCGGTAATATGTATTGGGAGCAGTAATATGTATTGGGAGCAGTAATATGTAATGGGAGCAGTAATATGTAATGGGAGCAGTAATATGTAATGGGAGCAGTAATATGTAATGGGAGTAGTAATATGTATTGGGAGCAGTAATATGTAATGGGAGCAGTAATATGTAATGGGAGCAGTAATATGTAATGGGAGTAGTAATATGTATTGGGAGCAGTAATATGTAATGGGAGTAGTAATATGTATTGGGAGCAGTAATATGTAATGGGAGCAGTAATATGTAATGGGAGCAGTAATATGTAATGGGAGCAGTAATATGTAATGGGAGCAGTAATATGTAATGGGAGCAGTAATATGTAATGGGAGCAGTAATATGTAATGGGAGCAGTTATATGTATTGGGAGCAGTAATATGTAATGGGAGCAGTAATATGTATTGGGAGCAGTAATATGTAATGGGAGCAGTAATATGTAATGGGAGCAGTAATATGTAATGGGAGCAGTTATATGTAATGGGAGCAGTAATATGTATTGGGAGCAGTAATATGTATTGGGAGCGGTAATATGTATTGGGAGCAGTAATATGTATTGGGAGCAGTAATATGTAATGGGAGCAGTAATATGTAATGGGAGCAGTAATATGTAATGGGAGCAGTAATATGTAATGGGAGCAGTAATATGTAATGGGAGCAGTAATATGTATTGGGAGCAGTAATATGTAATGGGAGTAGTAATATGTATTGGGAGCAGTAATATGTAATGGGAGCAGTAATATGTATTGGGAGCAGTAATATGTAATGGGAGCAGTAATATGTAATGGGAGCAGTAATATGTAATGGGAGCAGTTATATGTATTGGGAGCAGTAATATGTAATGGGAGCAGTAATATGTATTGGGAGCAGTAATATGTATTGGGAGCAGTAATATGTAATGGGAGCAGTAATATGTAATGGGAGCAGTAATATGTAATGGGAGCAGTAATATGTATTGGGAGCAGTAATATGTATTGGGAGCAGTAATATGTATTGGGAGCAGTAATATGTATTGGGAGCAGTAATATGTATTGGGAGCAGTAATATGTAATGGGAGAAATTGCAGTTGTAAAACAACATGATAAGTATTTAGTTCACTGTTTGTAGTTTAATCATTACAACTTCTATAGCAAACAATAATAAGAATTTTTATAGTTCAAAGAACTTTTCTGTGTTTTCAGAAAAATTTCTATTCCTGCAGATCTTATTTCAATATTTTAATTTTATAATTATTATAAAAATAAATATCATTGGAAAAATAACATTTCAGAGATTTTATATGTATGACGTACGGTTCCTATATATGGCATTATGTGCAGCAAATGAAAGAAAGGGAACCTGAAAGGCACATCAAACAACTTTTGCGTTATTTGCTTCTTTTAGAAACTTTGTATACAAATAATGATGCACGATTCTATCTTAGTACACCTACCAATGTAAAATTACTGCAGGGATTGTTGATTTACTATTTGTTTATTTAATAACTTATATAATATTTGTATTTAAAAATATTGTTTAAAAGAAGCAACAGTTTCCAAACAGATTAAAATCAAGAACCAGCTCCATTGAATGGTCTTTGCGATCACCAGACTTTTCTCCGCTTGACTTCTTCTGTCGGTTAACTCAATAGGAAAAATGTACAAGTATCAATGAACTCAGAAATAATATTCGAATATTAATCAGTCACATATTGTTCGTTCCATGTATTAGATCAGTATTAGATAAATTTGTATTGGAGTCAACATATAAAGGCTATTTTTAATAACTAGTTGATTACTTATAGTCTCTAAAATTATTTCATATATTGGTAAGATATTGCTTCATCATTGGGATAATGTTTTTAAAAAGATGTATGCTACCGATGTGTTTTAACATATATAATTACTTTTAAATTATAGGATTCATCAGAATTACAAAAATTAAAGTTGTTTACCAAAATGTATCAACTGCCATTGAATCTACATTTTTAAATGTTCATCATTCTTGAATGGATACATTTTTGTTGCACAAACTGTATGTATAACACTCCATGAGTCTATTAGCAAGAGCTAATATTAACTATATGTTTTAAGATAATAATGTAGCAATGCAATAATGTTCTTCGGCAGAGTTTACTTGGCTCAGATTCTGTCACGAATAAACATAGAGGAGGCAGCGCGAGGTCAGTATAAACTTGCCTATCGTCCCCCCAGGAAATTACTGAGGAAATTAGACTCCGGAATGATTGTGCTCACTGCTATCAAAATGACTGCAAACGATCAATAATTCTAATGGAATACATCTTCTAAATAGTATTTATCTCGTAACGACACAAGTGATTTACTTGATATTTATTGGCAGTTTTGATTTGGAAGCTATGGAATGAGGTTTTCCATAATTATTACAAATCATTACAAAAGATGTGAGACAAATGAAGTAATGAAAATATATAATTGCTTTCAACTTTCTAATAGATGATTATATGGAATGGTATCAATATACAAACTTTATACCTAATTAACACTGAAAATGAAACAATGAAAAGATCAAGAATAAAAAGTCAATAAAATATAATTTCAATTGATAAGTAGATGATGCAATGAAACCAATATTGTATAATTTAAATTTTCTTCCCATTATTATTGTACGTCAGTAATACACACTATTTTTTTCAACACTAGAACTATCAAGCTGTCAATTTAACTGTTTTTATTTTTTCACGCATTTGTATCTCATAAATTATCATTGGTAGATAATTGTAATTATTATTGTTAATATGAAGAGACAGTTTCTAGGAAGCGGGCAAACGTCCTGTTTTAATGGTATTTTTTATTTTATTTATACATTTTATTTAGCCTCTACAGAAATCGTGGCAAGAAATTTCGCGAGAACAGCTGCGTGCCGCGGCAGAAAGTGTTAGCAGGAGACTGGAGGCAGTAATCAAATGCAAAAGTGGGACATTTTGAATATAAATTATTATTTTTCTTTTATATTGATGTTTAGATAGTAATACACACCTGTAAAATGTTAATTTTAACTTTCATCAAATTATAATGCGTATCTTTAGTTACGGTTTATTTTATTTACATTTGTATATTAACAAATAATAAAATGTGTAGTAATTTTCCGAATCTGTAGAAATTTGATGAATTTTAATTTAAAATATTCCTTTTTGATATTATATTAATTTTATATGTAGTTAAGATACTAGATTTTCTGTCAATTGATATGTTTTAGCGTAACATATTTTAATCGGATAGAAGGTAATTAAATTTAAGATTTTTTTTAAATACCCCCTTCCTAGTTCACGTCCCTAAATCAATTAGGGACGTGAACTAGGAAGGTGGTATTTAGATTGGTTCTTAGTTTACGTCCCTAAATCAATTAGGGACGTGAACTAGGAAGGTGGTATTTAGATTGGTTCTTAGTTTACGTCCCTAAATCAATTAGGGACGTGAACAAGGAAGCGGGTATTTAGATTGGTTCTTAGTTTACGTCCCTAATTGTGATAGGGACGTGAACTAAGAATTTACCAATAGTTCTAGTGTTAATTTAAAACAACAATTTTCCCATAACAAATAGGGCACTATTTACACTGTGACTCTTACTCACTATTTTGTACTCTATCCACAGTCCCCTGACGAGTTACAGTTCACTTTATCTACCATTGTTAACTAGGTAGCACCTGTGCCCTGACTATGTCATACCCTTGCGTCTGTGTATTCAGAGCTAGAAACTGATTCTCGGATGGTGTTAGGAGTAGTGTAAGTTCCGAGTTATCGGACAGTTCCACATTCTTGTTCATAAATGAAAAATTATATAATTTAACGATGATAATAATGTTGATATTCATGAACGATATCTGCAGGTATCATTGATACCAATTAAAATAGCCACTTAAAGGCTGCTTCACACATGACCGATATCCGTCCGGCACGTCACCCCGTCTCCGTCACTCTCCTCTCAGTGATTTGGTGTCAGTTAAAAAATGTATCGTTACTTTAATACAGTACCGGTTTTCCTCAGTGATAAAAAAATCACTGACCGGTGACGTCCCGGACGGATGTCGGTGATGTGTGAAGCAGCCTTAAATTTGTAAATAACATAATTTTTTTTATGACCAGAAATATGAAACTGTCCAATAGCTTGCAACTTACCCTATTTTACCCTGAAAAGTGGGTACCCGTGCAAAATGTAATTGGGTAACGTGCATATATTACTCTATTTTCTTTAATTTTTAAAAACATTACTTATTGTGTTTATTCTTACACATTAAAGATCCCTTTTTCCATTACATTCCATATTAGGTGCCAGTAAAGAGTAATTTTCCTTCCAGTGACGTCATCAATTTGTGTAGAATACTGTCGTATAGATCATAAATTTTTATATAAGATAGCTGTAAAAATATGTACAAATTACAAACATTATTCAAATAATCACATTATGAAAAATTAAAACAATTAGCTACATCGATCAGTTCAGAAATAAAATCCCAATATATAGTTAGCAGCTGACATTTTATTCATTTAAATTAATTAATATAATTATTAAAATTCGTTATGATTTCATTGTAAATATTCTAAATGTCATTTATTTCGAATATTTATTTAAACTCCCACCCGTCAAAATCAATATTAAAATTAATTATTATATTTTCGATCGTGCAAAATATGTCATTTATTTTCGTGGCGAAAGATGATAACCAGCGTAGAATTTTATTTTTCATTTTCTAATTTTCATCATTTCTCAAAATTGCCTTGAATCATGTTTGTAGACCATTTTTACATATTGTAGATATTTCTTCGATTTGATTAATGCAAATTTTATTTTTTACTTATTTCGTATGTTACCATGTATTTTTCCGATTTGAATTAAATCCCTATCTATTCCATTAAAATTTAAAATTCGAATAATTCAAAAACCCGTTCGAATTTCGTAAAACAAGTACATAGCGTTCTGTAGGACCATAGGTCGGAGGCTTCCAGAAAATTTCAGCCCATTCTGTTGGATAGTCTCTGGAAATATCCTGGAAAGTATGTCGAATTAATTCCTATGTATCCCATTATAAATCAAGTGTTAATAGTTTGAAAACCCGTTTGAATTTCGGGAAATCCTTTTAACACAGTAAATTCGACACAACTTTCTAAAAAGTTATAAATTTCCAATTCTCTATGTCTAACCGATGCTCCAAGTAACACACAGACAGACAGACAGACACAGACACAGATCTAGCGTATTATATTATATAGATCAAATGCAAAAAGTTGTATTACAAATTGAATCTCGTAATGGATTTTGTATGATGAGGCACTTAAAACTGTCGGCGGTACGGATTTGATCAATAATTATAATCCATTGTTTTATGTATTTACAGGGTGACTCACAGAAAAGTGGACCCATTTTTAAATTTATGTAGTTATTGAATTTATAAATAAATATTTAAATACCAAGCAGTGACGGTGCTATAATGGATACATGAAAAAAAAAACACATTCTTAGTTTTATTTAAACTCTAATAATGTATTTCTAAAATACAATATTTATATTAATTAAAAACTTAAGTACACTTTTTTGTGGGTCACCCTATAATTATAACTAAATAAAGTATTGATTCAATTAAATAAATCATTATTTCACCAATAATGAAAAATAAAATATATTTTGAACATTCATTTTTGGGTATGTAGAACCACTCAAAAGAAGGAAATTGTAAATAGAGTTTCTAATATTTTCTAAATATTTTTAAAATAATGGAGGGTACAAATTATCAGTCAGTCGCTAATAACTCAAATCGAAGCCCGAATTGAAATCTTCATTTCCGATTGTATTTCCAGTCACCTTCAACTGCTTTTCTGATAAAGAATACGGGATTTCAATCTCGGTTTTGCATTAAATTACCAAAATCCGGTATTAATTAACGAAAGAGAAGAAGATTTCCAGAGAATCCAGTGAGTTAAAGCATAATTAGTAAGTTTCGAGTTATTGGGAGGTTCCACATTTTCGAGCATGTAAGAAAGTATACAATAATATAATTAAACTTTTAGTTTTAAATTAAACTCTCAGTTATATTGAACTCCTCGAACTCTAATATTAATCATGCTATAACTATAACCTATATTCATTTTCTGAAATATTAAAAATTTAAAAAATACTTTCAATTTTTTATTTCTAAATTTAGAGCTTTTTAAGCTGAACTCTTAAAAATTCAGATTGATTCATTCTTTATTATAATTAAGGAAATATCAGAGAGGTAAAATTATTCATGTTTCCCATAGACACTATCTTATATTGCAGGTATCATTGATACCAATCAAAATATATAATAATTACATCGTTTTTCTATATGATTCAAAAATCACGTGGAAAAAGTTGGTAGAGCTTAGTAAAAAGTCTGGTGGAAAGACTTAAAAAACCCTGTGTGTGTACGGCCCATAACACAGTATCTTCCACACGGGGCAAAATATCTGTACACAAAATTGGCCAGGCTATTTTCAGTCATAGCTCGTAAGGGCACTTCACGCAATATCCGGACCACTTGTATCAACTAGATTCTCTCGATAGATAAAGAATATACTCCCTCTATTGCCTTTATTTGTTTTCAATAAAAAAATAGTATGAAACTATATATTTAATCGAATGATGGTTGTATATTGACTGCCCTATCTATATGTAGTCAGTCTCAATTTTGTTTTGTTTAAAAAGACATCATTTTAAACAAAAAACAAGAAGAATAAAAAAACATTTTATGTTTTTTTTGTAAATATTTCAATCTAAATAACTTGATCACCGTATCGGCATAGGACAAAAATGTTCATTTTTCAACTGATATTTTCAAAATAATCAAGCATTGAGCAGATCTTTTCTTAGTAGAAATTGTTATTGTTAAAAAATAAATATAATTTAATAATTAATTTAATCTCTCAAGAATAGAACAAGTGAAGGGTCATTTTTTTACCAATTAATAAATACTTCTGAAAATAGATCAAATATCAGTTTATCATTACAGACAAGAAATGGTTAAGACAAACAGGTTTTTTCATCTGTTTTTGAATCACTCGAGATTTGTCGTCAGTCACAAATATATCATTTTCTTCTTCTTTTTCCAAGTGTTTGTGTAACGCTCAGCAAATTATTCTTGGCTTGCTGACGAAAGGTGAAATAGAGAAAATTTGACGCAGAAAATAGCTGATATAAGTGATCAATAAAAGAAATAGGAAAAATCCTACCTTATTGAATAATCTTTATTCAATATATCGATAAAAATGATAAAATGTTTTTTTTCTATTGTTATCCTTGAACTGCTTGGTGTCACATATATGCTACACATTAATATATCGATTATCTGTCAGTAAATTTATATTTTTATTTGCACAAATTATTTTGATACTGAGCTAATATAAATACTATTTGAAATTAAATTCGGATTTCTTACTCAATTTTTTTAATATTTATTGTTTAGTATAGGATCTTTTTGTGAAACAAATATCAAATGATGCTGTATACAAGGTGAGAAGAATAGATTTAATATTATCATGAGTTAATGTAAATAAAGTACACAGTAAAGGTTTGAAACAATCACCAATAGTTGTAAATAAAGTGCACAGTGAAGGGTTGAAACAACCACCAATAGTTGTAAATAAATTGCACAGTGAAGGGTTGAAACAACCACCAATAGTTGTAAATAAAGTGCACAGTAAAGGTTTGAAACAACCATCAATAGTTGTTAATAAAGTGCACAGTGAATAGTTAAAACAATCACCAATAGTTGTAAATAAAGTGCGCAGTAAAGGTTTGAAACAACCACCAATAGTTGTAAATAAAGTGGACAGAGAAGGGTTAAAACAACCACCAATAGTTGTAAATAAAGTTCACAGTGAAGAGTTAAAACAACCACCAATAGTTGTAAGTAAAGTGCACAGTGAAGAGTTAAAACAACCACCAATAGTTGTAAATAAAGTGCACAGTAGAGAGTTAAAACAACCACCAATTATTAATGTTTTAAATATATTATTTAGATTGTTTTACTCTGCGACGACAACACCGTATTCGTTTAAGTTTCATCCACTTACGTAACCAATCCTTACAGTCATTTCAAATATACGACAGTGAAAGAAGAACCTATTTCACAAAAAATATAATTGGTACGTTCAGCAATAAAAGTATTGAGAATCAGAGCTTCCAGTACCCCAATTCCAAAGGTAAACAGATGGACTAAATGTTCAGACTGTACATCAATCGTCGCTAATTTATGCCGGCAAAATCACGCTCCTTATAATGTTATGCTGAACAGCAACTTAACACAAATTTCTCCTTAATTCATAAGGTTTGAGCATGTCGGACTAATAAACTCATTTAAATTCTTGACGCTTTGAGTAGTGAGGCAATTACAGAACTTATCTCCGACATCTTGGCTTAACTTGTATCTCTTTGAAAGGTAACGAATGACTTCGTTAATTATGCTAATGGCTACTTCATATGGTTACTCAACAATTATATACCATAAAATTGATAAAAACCTACCTTCTTTTAACTGGTATGTCATCTTTAACTGATTTATTAATTGATATATCAGGAATAATATACGTGTTTGAATATATTGATTGATTTTATAAAATAAAAAAAAATATAGTTTTTTTTCAAGGATACCTAAATGGTACACGCTAAATATAATAATGAATAACCGTTCGTAGGGACAATTTCCCATCTTCATTTCAGAACTTAAATTGTTTATCATATTAATAATCACTATTGCTGCGAAGATAATTCCCAGAATCTATCTAGAATTCTGGACGTCCAAAATTGTTGCATGGAAACCAAATTCACAATTACCCAGAATATGCATCTGCAGATCATTTCTGATACCTGCAAATCCCTGGAAACTCTACCTTGTGTTTTTCTCCAGATTATTTTGGAAAAGATTTGCCGTGATGCATTGGAATAAATCTCCCGAGATTTGGGAATATCACGAACTGCTGGCAAGTCTTGCTGTTCGATTGCAGCCAATGAATAAGAGTATCCTGTTCGAATGGGGTCTACAGAGTCCCATAAACAGAGTCTTGTATCTTTTTCTGATTGGGTAAATATTACCTATGAACATATGGAATATAAAATTCAATATCCTACTATTGTATTTTTATAAGATAAATATAATGTATTGAGATAAAAACATGAATTTATTAAAACTATAAATTTGTATAACTTTTAATGAATGTCAAAAAATTATTTAAAACTAACAGGAGCACTTTTCGAATTTAATGGAAAAATATTAACACTCTAATGTTTACTATATCTCCAGCTGAAGTAGTTATAATCGGAAGATCTTATAGATATAGACGATAGCAATTAGTATGTTTCAAATAAATATCATCATACCGAACAATACGATATCTGATGAATTATATAAAAACGTTTTCAAATAATGATGAACTAGAATTAGGTATATTAGTGAAATAATTTATCTTTTTACTATCGACAGCTGATGATCGGCTGTTATATATTAAATCAAGTATAGAGTCTTAATTCACTTATATAAAAGAAAGTAGTTGATAGTATTATCAATTGATCTGAATATAGTTTATAGAACATAACAAATACTGTAGTCTTTAAAACTGCTTAATAGAACGTGTCACTGATGATGTATATTTTAAACCTTTTAAAAAGTTATCTTAACTAGGAAACAGTTTTATCACGAAATCACTAGAGAAATTGGTGTACAGGAATAGGTAATTGTACAGGAATAATTTACTGTACGGAAATATGTAACTATACGAAAATACGTTACTATACTGGAATACGTAACTGTACTAGAATCCGTTGCTAAACCAACAGCTGAATTCTATGGAAATATTTACAATATTATCAAGATATACTTACCGTAT
>CANNZV010001929.1:146448-268578 GCA_947561585.1 Caprella mutica
GTATTATCTAGATATACTCACCGTATTATCTAGATACACTTACCGTATTATCAAGATATACTTACCGTATTATCAAGATATACTTACCGTATTATCAAGATATACTTACCGTATTATCAAGATATACCTACCGTATTATCAATATATACTTACCGTATTATCAAGATATACTTACCGTATTATGAAGATAAACTTACCGTATTATCAAGATATACTTACCGTATTATCAAGATACGCTTACCGTATTATCAAGATATACTTACCGTATTATCTAGATATACTTACCGTATTATCTAGATATACTTACCTTATTATCTAGATATACTCACCGTATTACAAAGATATACTTACCGTATTATCTAGATACAGTTACCGTATTATCTAGATATACTCACCGTATTATCTAGATACACTTACCGTATTATCAAGATATACTTACCGTATTATTAAGATATACTTACCGTATTATCAAGATATACTTACCGTATTATCAAGATATACCTACCGTATTATCAATATATACTTACCGTATTATCAAGATATACTTACCGTATTATCAAGATAAACTTACCGTATTATCAAGATATACTTACCGTATTATCAAGATACGCTTACCGTATTATCAAGATATACTTACCGTATTATCTAGATATACTTACCGTATTATCAAGATATGCTTACCGTATTATCAAGATATACTCACCGTATGACAAATATATACTTACCGTATTATCTAGATATACTTAACGTATTATCAAGATATGCTTACCGTATTATCAAGATATACTCACCGTATTACAAAGATATACTTACCGTATTATCAAGATATACTCACCGCATTACAAAGATATACTTACCGTATTATCTAGATACACTTACCGTATTATCTAGATATACTTACCGTATTATCTAGATATACTTACCGTATTATCTGGATATACTTACCGTATTATCAAGATACGCTTACCGTATTATCAAGATATACTCACCGTATTACAAAGATATACTTACCGTATTATCTAGATATACTTACCGTATTATCTAGATATACTTACCGTATTATCTGGATATACTTACCGTATTATCAAGATATACTCACCGTATTACAAAGATATACTTACCGTATTATCTAGATATACTTACCGTATTATCAAGTAAAACCATGACATCATTCTCTGTGAACTATCCCCCAATATCCGAGGAGGGCGCATTGGCCCAATAATGGTGCATGATGATTACCATATATGACATTGTAATAGCAGTCTCGGCAGACTTATGGGCCTCCAGATATGATAGCTATAAATTGACTCGAACTCAACAGCTGGCCAGACCTCCTGAAAATGACCTCAGTCCAATATTGCAGAGACATCCCACAGGACTCTATTTCTTACTGCCACATTCTACTTCTCTGTTGATATAGTTATATATATTTTCCTCTCTCAATTGAATGTGGTTAGGGAAAATTTCAAGTTACAGGACTATTCCACATTTTCGATCATGTTAGAATTTATTTTTGATATTTACTATTTAACATTTATTTGAATCGGTATCCATGATACCATGGATATCAATGGTATTATTTATTATTTAAAAGTTAAATTAATAAATTAATATAATTATATACATTTTTCTCACATGAAAGAATATGTGATAAATGGGAACTCGCCCTAATTCGCATTTCCTTGTGTAATGTTCGTATTCTCTTCTTTCGAATAGCGGATCAGGTTAGTTCCATGATAACGACCAAAGACTAAGCATTTATACCTTCAAAGAGGAAGTTATTTTTGCACTACTCTGATACAAAGAGTTTAGAATAGTTGGGAGCAGACGTTGATACCATGTTCCGATCTCCAGCCATTAGAATGTCGTAACGGTGCCTGTTTAATATCCTTAACGGCCAACCAACAGAACTGAAGTCAGCTGCAAACTGTTTAGCTGAACTTGCTTCTGGAGCTCCTAATTAAATTTCCTCGCGCTGCCCAATAATGCTGAATTTTAGGCATTTCTCATAAGTCCCAAATGCTAAATATTCTTAACATTTTCCGCCCCAAAGTGAAGTCATAATTGCATTCCTTTTCGAATACTTTCACTGAATTCACTTCGACATCAGATCCTTAATTGAGATACGAACATTAATCTATCGGTTGTGAATTAAATTAGTTTTTATTATTAGTCTGTAGTTCATTCAAATTTAGTGAATTTAATTGTGCACTAGAATACCCGTTCTGTGAAAAATGTTGTATAATGTCATAATTGCGGGCTTTATCATCTATAGCAAGTGTAAGAGTTTTAATTTTTTTAATTTATCATAAAACATTATTGTAGGTTCTTATCATTATCATTCAGCTGATCATTTAGCTGATCATTAACTAATCATTTTATATCGCATAGTTTAATGGCGCATGTTATAGAGTGATTATTTCTTATCATTTCAATAGTCTGTAAAGACAAAGAATAGAAATGACTTTCTGTATTATCACTTATAATGATTATATTATATGTTAACGACAGCTTTAACATTCCTTTAAACTTAACTTGGACACATTCTGAATTTTCAAGCTATTCCACATTTTCGATCACACAGGAAATGAGTAGAAAATTTAACGTTAATTTTAACACGTTATTTAAAGAAAAAATTATTATATAAAATGTGGAACCGCTTGATAGCTCAGATCTAATTCAAATATATTTAAAATTTAAATAATGAATAACTAAATGAAAAGTAGTAATGAAATAGAAATCTTTTAATATTAATGAAATAAAAATCTTGGGATATAAATGAGTTATTTAAAGAATGTATTATTCAAATTCAAAATTCAAAATTTAAATTACATATTAATTTTTCATGGTATTAAATTTTTCTTATTAAATGCTCGGTATCAAGTAATTAAGTGATAAGAACTCTACCTTTATCTCTTAATGACCTGTAATATATATAACAGTTATTACAGTTACTTCTATCACTATATCGCATGTAATAACTTTAGAAAAAGGTAAAGGTACCAGAAAGAATAAAATATTAAAGATTAATTAATGTTTTTTCATTTATTGAGATTTGGAATATTTAATTAGGGTGAGTTACGAATTATTGGTCTGTTTGATATCTTCGGTCATATGATAAATACGATATATTAGTTTTTTATATATTTGAAATGTTTTTTTTAAATAAAAGCTTTAGAAATTCTATACTGATGTAGACATCTTTTCCAGCAATATGTAATGTATCAGAAATGTTAATTAGTTAGCCTAATATTGCATTTTACTATGTCATATACTATTTTTAGAGGAATAAGAAGGAAGGTATATATTGTTTTTAATTAGATCTAAATTTGATAACTAAATTAAAAACTTCCATCAAAAAAACAAAAAGGTAATACAAAATATAAATTAATAAAAATCACCCTTTACATGCTAAAATTTTTAGTGTCGTTATAACGTTTGCTAATAATTTGACTATAGCGAAGGAAATTAAACTGCTAACATATGATGTATTGGTTCTAGGACTTTTGCCCAGCGGAATATTGCCCGGCGGAATTCTGCCAGTGTGGAATTTTGCCCGGTGGATTTAGTGAACATATAGTAATATCTCGTCACGAAGTACTGTACAGGTGAAGAAAACCGTAAGTTAATTGCACACAACAGTTAAGATTACTAAACCATAGTATTTTAAAAATAACAAACCATATAGTATTATTTTAAACTATAACTACTGTCAAAATATATAACAGTCAAATTTAAAAGATGTTCTGTAATTATTTTAAGTAAAATCAAATTCATTTTATTTTCAATTTCATGGCTACTTTACATTGGTTAAGTAAAACTACAAGTACAATATGTTAAAGTTACATTAAAACATTTTATATTTATGTAAGTTTTGGAGTTCACATTTTATACTTATAATTTATAATTTACCAATTTAAACCGAGAAATATATAATCCACGGGGAAAATTCCGTCGGGCAAAAATCCGCACTGGCAAAATTCCGCCGGGCAAAATTCCGCAGGGCAAAATTCCGCCGGGAAAATTCCTGTCACCGATGTATTGCAGTTTTGCAAAATGATATGAAAACATTTACTTTTATTAAAGTTGCAAGGAGAATAAGTTTACTGGGAATTCTGATTACATAAAGAGTGTAGGGCTTGAAAATTCTTGTTTAGATTATATATCGTTTTATTTATGCACGCATTCACTGAAATAAAATATTTGGCTCAAATGAAATAGTTCAGTTTATTCAAATAAAACTGTTTCACTATATCAAAGAATTTAATCAGATTGTTTTCCTGAGGATAATTTATATAATTTTATCTTGATGTCATTCTTAAATATAAAAAAAGTTTTAAAAAAAGACAACCATAAAAGCAGCAAAACTATGGTTTATCGAGCAATTTAATAGAAAATAGTCACGAATAAAAATTCTTTTTTAATACTAGGACCTTTGAAGCTATACCATAGATCATTTGAAAATTTGATAATTATATACATATTATTATGAAATTATTTCTGTAATAATATAATTGTTAGTTACTTTGAGACCGTTTATTTTTTTTATGATAGTTTATAGAAATTAACTGTTTTTGTGGACTGAATATGACTCTATTATATACAAGTGTATATTTATTATGTATAATTATTGGAACTGTATACAGAGTGACCCACAAAATGTGTACCCACCTTTGAATTAATATAAATATTGTACACGTACAATCTTAAGCGAAGGCGGTGGTAGAATGGATACATGAAAAAATCAAAGTTTTTCATTTAATTCAACTCATTTTTTAACTACTTATAAATACGGTATTTATATCAATTCTAAGTTGGGAACACTTTTTTGTGGCACTCTGTATAACAACCGAAATGTACATCAAACTCGTGGATGTTGAGAGATCACTCCCTCACCTCAGTAGACTAATCACTCAAGCCACAGAATCCAATTTAAGAAGAAACTAATTAAGCGTACCTGATTTCGGTAAATGATTTTGTGACATTAATTTTCTTTTTAATTTGAGGGGTAAAAAGATGATTGAAGATCCCCCGGGGGAGGTGTGGAGGAGACTTATGGATATTAATGCTAGCGATTCATCCCAAAGAGGACGAAACTGTGAAGAGATTCCCTCATTGATGTTCTGCAGAGTGATTTCCAGGGGGACGCTGTGGAAAGGGTTCTGGTTTTCCTCAATATGGAAATTGCTTTTTGGTTCTATTGAAAACATACGAAAGCTGCAAACTATACTTGATAAATGATGAAACGGGAAGTAGGGAATAACTAGAGCATTTAATGTGATTGGGGAAATAATGCATATCCTCTATATTTATTATAGATAAATTTGAATAATAAATAAGATATATATTTAAATAATAAATAAGAAACATTGGTTGGTTAAACTGTTGTAAAATAAAAAACTGAAGAGCTATGTTAGAAAAATGAATTTTGTCTGAAATTAAGTTTAATATTCAGTTTTCATAATTATTTATTATAACTTGATATCTGTATAACTAAATTATAATTGTAATTACCTAATTGTTATAACATTTTTGCGATATTTTTTTTCCAAACTATATGAAGTTATGTAAAGACTATGTTGTTAATAATTTAAATATATACTAAACTTTACAATATAAATAAAATATATAAAAATGAATATACATTTTTGTCTAATTGAACAATAAAAAAAATATGGGTGACCAACAAAAAGTTTAACCCAACTTTAAATTCGTATATTTCAACAAATATTGAAGGTACGGTTTTTTTTTCAGAAATAATTTTGTTTGTTGAACTTTTCTCCATCCACAGTTATATTTTTATAAATTTTCATTCATTTTTGTGAATAGAACAACGACTTAATTGATGGGTGGTGCAAATGGTCAGAGAACGGACAATGAAGTAAGTTCAAGCATTAGAGATATCTCTATTAGACAAAATCCCCATAAATAAAAACAGATTTATTTCTAGGTTTTAATGATATTCATATAATTATTCCTTTTTATAAAATATTGATATACTGGAGAAAAGTTCTTAAGTACAAAAATGAAGGCACAAGTTTAAATTTGCTTAACAAAATTGACTGTGTCTTCCTCTAGCGACCTAAACGACCCTTGATAAGATTTGAACTTGTGCCTTCATTTTGTATTTAAACACTTTTCTCCAGATTGTCAATATTTTATAAAAAGGAATAGTTATATGAATATTATTAAATTCTAGAAATAAATCTGTTTTTATTAATACGGATTTTGTCTAATAGAGATATATTTAATGTTTGAACTTACTTCATTGTCTGTTTTCTGACCATTTGCACAAACCAACAATTAAGTCGCTGTTATATTCACAAAAATCGGTGCACCAACAATTGGGCCCGGGACAATTGGGCCCCAGGACAATTGTGCCCTAGACAATTGGGCCCGGGACAATTGGGCCCTAGACAATTGGGCCCGGGACAATTGGGCCCCAGGACAATTGTGCCCTAGACAATTGGGCCCGGGACATTTGGGCTCTAGACAATTGGGCCCCAGGACAATTGTGCCCTAGACAATTGGGCCCGGGACAATTGGGCCCCAGGACAATTGGGGCCACTTCAATTGGGCCCAAAACAATTAAGCCCAGAAAAAATTGGGCCGAAAACACAATAAGGAAGCGTTACATTGTTATTACTAGGGAAGTGACAATATTATCTTTGAAATATGCTCTATATTCTCTAAAAAAATGTTTATATTTTTTCAATTCGATTGATATACTTGATAAGGTATATAATAGTGGCTCTAGGACAACTGCCATGCGGATAACTGCCTTGCGGACAACTGCCATGCAATATATTTAAATTTTATTTTGGGTCAATTGTAAAGCGCTTGTAAACCTAATCTTTCATGGAATTAATTTTATGTGAAGTATATTATCATCTTAACCTAAAATTTATTATTAAAATGTTAATTGTATAGTCTGCAGTTGTGAATGGAGAAGCATAGAACCAATATATAAGTAATACTAAATTTCTTTCTTTGTTACAATCATTTTATAAAATTGTTGACGAAAAGGTAACCTCCATAAATGTAAAACTTTCTTTTCGAACATTTCAGAATACAAAGAATAGAACAAACATAATATCTTTACATGTTAAAATTTTCAGTGAGTGTGAATTTGCATTTTATTATTTATTTAAGAGTTGCTTTCACACAGCACTAGGCAATGGGCATATAAGTTAATTAAAATTTAGATTTGTTATTAGTATAATAATAATTTAATAAAACATATTTCAGTAATACTCATTCAGATATTTTGACACTTTTCAAATATTTATAAGACATGTAATGCATGGATTTTTGATCAGTTGGAGCTAGAAACAAAGTAACGATAGAAAAACAAATTCAAATTTCATAGCTGATGAGTAAAGTGGTCTTTGTAAGAATTTTTTTTTAAATAGAAATAAGATAATTACTACTTCAGTTTCTAGTCCTGAATCTAGAAGCAAAGTTAGTTTTTACAAATAAAAAATATTAATTAACTCAATGAAAAATTATTAAGTAATAAAAAAAGGAAAAATCACACTCAACTTGTGTTTGTTCTATTCTTTGTAATTTGAAATGTTTGAAAGAAAATTTTGCATCTATATACTGTAACCTTTTTGTCAAATATTTGATTGTTTACGGGGCTCAATGTGTTAAATGTGAGGTAATATGATTTAACCAAGATATAAATTTAGTATACATCAACTTTAAAACCTGAATCTACCGTCAATATTAAATTTTACACTTAATCCTGCACAATTTTAGACTATACGATTAACTTATTAATTCTTGATTATTATGTCAAGATAATAATTTATTTCACATCAAATTAATTGCAAGAATGGTTAAGTTTAAAATCACCGGAAATAAAATTATAATATAGTGCATGGCAGTTTTCTGCATGGCAGTTTGTCGCATGGCAGTTGTCCGCTATGACAGTTGTCCGCATGGCAGTTATCCGCATGGCAGTTGTCTGCATGGCAGTTGTCCGTACACCATAATAGCAAGCCTCTTAAAACACATTTCGATGTTAATCTCATGTTTCAATAAATATAAATCTTTGAAGTATTTAAATAAGTCATATAATTTTGAATCATGGCATATGGATTCAATGTGTAGTGTACATCGTCTGACAAAGACAAATATTAAGTAAGAAATGGGTAGATTTTAAAGGCTACTCGTTACATTGAACAGTTGTTGGGGTAAAATGAGATTATGAGAATACATTTTGTAATAATAAATCATAAAACTCTTCAATATTGAACGCTGAAAAAAATTCAAATTAATTTTAACTCAATTTGTATGTTCTAATAACTTTGGCATGTCTACAATACCTACATTCTTATTTCCTATTGTTTCTTCATCTAAAATACCTACTTTCTTATTTTCTATTTGCTACATCCTAACTCATTCACTTCACAGGAGTTCACTATATAGAAGTACTGTAACTCGGAAATTTATTGTTTTCGTGACCTATCTCAGAACAGAAAATTATTGTAGTTAAAAAGAATAATAGTATTTATTCGTGACAAAAATATGATCTATAAAGAAATATTTATTTTTCATAACGAGAATATTTTTTTCATGTCAGGAATATTCTTTATTTTAAATATGCTCAAGACTATATTTTTATACAAAACGCATATTGTCACAACCCTAGTTATTATAGTAGCAAGGGTCTTTAATTAAATTAATACAGTAAACTCTGGAAAATATGGGCAAAGAATTTAATTGTCTTGGGGCCCAATTGTCCGAGGCCCAATTGTCATGGGGCTCAATTATCCTGGGCAAAACTGTCTTGGGCTCAACTGTCGGGACCCAATTGTCGGTCCACGACAAGAATGAATACGACTTTATGAAAATTTAACTGTTGATGGAAAGTGTTCAACAAACAAAATAATACTTGAAAGGAAATTGTACCTTCAATGGTTATTTTGAAATAATTTTCTAACAACGTGAAATTATTCACAGGTGACGTCATCATCAACATATAATAATTCTGCTTATTCCTTCCTAGGCCCCCTTTACACTTGCATTTTTCCACGTTTTTCCCTTTCAAGTTTAGCTACAATCATTATTGATTTTAACGGAGCCTATACAGTATACACTTGCGTTTTTTTCACCAGTATTTTTTCTAACGCAAGTGTGAAGGGCTCCGTTAAAATCAATTGTAGCAAAAAAATTTTGGTATGAACATTTTTACAAGGCGGCATTTAGAAACGCAAGTGTGAAGGAGCCTTGTGGATATTGAGTGAGTGAGTTCCAAGTGGTGAGTCAGTGGCCAAAATAATATCGCGTCTTGCGGGACGCTAAAATCCTTATTTTTGGGTCACGTGACTGGCAATCTAGCGTCAGTTTAATAGAGAAATGATATAACTGAAACAAAATTTAATGGAGAAATGATATAACTGAAACAAAATAAGGTTTTACACCGTCTTCCTTAGCGTCCTGCAATCGCTGCAACACTTCCTCTCTCTAGAGTAGTTTATCGTAACTCTATGGAGAGTTCGTCCGTTACGTTTTCAATAATAAATAGATATAAGCAAATGCGGTATGTATGATACCACAAACTGAACATCTTATTGTCTTTTATATTTTGTTCCCCTTATTTCCCTTATGTACCTAAATTTGCATTATAAAACACTAAAAAATATTTATGTAATTTATATATTTTGATTAAATATATTTCTGTTTGATATTTTATTTAATCTTTTCCCAATTGCTTAATCTATATATTAATACGATAGCGTTTGTGTTTGTGTGTGTCGCTTACTATAGTCTTGAGTGAAGATCTGGCAAGTGTGGGTGGAGGAAGTGAAGGTGGAAAAGGTGTAGAGGGAGGGAGTGAAGTTAGGTGTAAGTAAATGGAAGTGTAAACTGGAGAAATGAATGTGAGGGAAGTGGTGAGGATTTGTAATTGGAGGAAGTGGAGGTATCGGAAGTGAATGAAAGGGGATGGATGTGAAGGGTATCCGGTAAATTCATCGCAGTAAATTCATCGCCGGTAAATTCATCGCCGTAAATTCATCGCATGGTAAATTCATCGCGTGGTAAATTCATCGCGTGGTAAATTCATCGCATGGTAAATTCATCGCGTGGTAAATTCATCGCGTGGTAAATTCATCGCATGGTAAATTCATCGCATGGTACATTATAAAATTGAATTGATAAACTTAAATAAACTTTTTGCAAATAATAATACCGACCTCACTTTATTTTCGCTGGATTAGGGTAACTTGTTTTTACGAATCTGTGCTGTTAGTTTATTTTATAATGATTGGATTTTAGTAATAGAATGTCATATAACTTTCAAATGTATATCATACAATTACTATAATATATTTAATATGTGGGTAATTTCATTAATTTATTATTTTATTGTTATGCATATATTTATTTAATTTAAATTTATGTTAATTCTCAAATTGCGTATTTGAGTAGCTACTTATAGTAGCTACCATTTTTTCAGACGAATTACACTACAAATTGGATCCACATGACACGATTCAATTTAATTCGAATTATTTAGGTACTTCAAAGATTTTCATTGCATAGAAACATGAGATTAGTACCTAAATGTGATTTAACGGGCTTCCTAATCTACACCTTATCCAGTATATATCAATTGAATTAAAAAATTATAAACATGTTTTTAGATAATATTGTCACTATCTTATGTAATAAAAATGTAAAACTTCTTCATTGTGTCCTCTGCCCAATTTTTTTCTGGGCTCAATTGTTTTGAGGCCCATTTATCATGGGCCCAATTGTGCTGGTGCCCAATTGTCTTTGGCCCAAATGTCAGCAGGCCCAATTTCCCTGTGCCCAATTGTGTGTGTACCATATTATTTATAACGTTACAATGTCTTTTTTTCTTAAATTATCTATCATTTATATACCTCTCTATTATTTGTATAATCTACCTTCCTGTTACATGTCACCGATGATTTACTATATGCGATGAATTTACCTGCGATGAAATTACCATGCGATGAATTTACCATGCGATGAATTTACTACGCGATGAATTTACCACGTGATGAATTTACCATGCGATGAATTTACCACGCGATGAATTTACCACGCGATGAATTTACCGCGATGAATTTACTGCGATGAATTTACCCGCGATGAATTTACACTGATCCGATGTGAAGGTGGGGGAAGTGAATTTGGGGAAAGTGTAGGTGAGGAAAATGATGAAGAGGTGAGGGAGAAAACTGTGGAGCAAAACCTTAGTTAGGGAAATAATTGTCCGTCACAAAACATGCTAAAGAGAGACTCTATCAATAGCACCTCATAAAGTTGGTATAAATCACAGTAGTGTCACAAAGAGGATATTTACAAGTGATAATCTATATGGGTCTAGGATATCTCGTCCACGGACAATTCGTCCACGATTGGCTTTATTTTGTATTTTAAAGGTTTTTGGAATATATTTTATATTACTTTTCACTATTACAATAATAGGCATGTGTAAATATACAATAATATATTAGTGATTTAAGCCGTATATGAATTAACACATAAAAATGTTTATCTATCGATTACAGTTATAAAATTAAATATGCTAAACGGGTTGACTGTTTTTTTAAGTTATTTACTTCGTTTAATATTTTGCATTAATTACAAATTAATGAATTATGAGTATCTAAAATTTAGAACTGATATAACAGGGTCCTAAAAAGAATAAATGTGTGGATACGTAATAATTAAAGTAATTACAATTGAGGTAATTATATAATAAGTATTTAATAAGAATTATTATATAAGTATAAGCCAGAAAATATGAAACAATCCAATGACACGGACGTTTTAAACGTAAATAATTAAACGTAACACTAAAAAGTATCAATATCTAGCTAATTTTTTATATCATTTTTTTAGTAGTATATACTATATTATATACCGGGATATTGTTATGTATGTAATTTAGGTAATCGCTGATAAAAATATTCTGTTATAAAATACTAATTTTTGAACCAATAGTGCATCTAATTACCTATAGCTACCTAATCTGAATACTACTATTGATGATTATTGTAGTTACTGTGAAATAAACACCACAAAAAATGTCTCCGTTTTAAATGTTTATGTACTGTAATAACATCGAGACATGCCAGGTAGTTATTACAAATTTCATAAGACTCGGGTGTAATGGAATCGGGGCCTGCCTGTGAATCATTAAAAAGTTTTCATTTCTATTATTTTACTGATGCCGGCCAACAGGATAAAAAGATTGCAATAAGAATTGAAGCAATGGCCAATGACCATACATTTCTAATTACCATCAAATAAGAGTGTTAAATACTTTTATATTGCAGAATAAATATAAATAATATAATATATAAAATAAATGCACACAATAAATATAATACAAAATAAAGCAATTCGTGGACGAATTGTCCTTGGACGAAATGTCCGTGGATGAAATGTCCGTGCACGGATCTATATACAATAATAAGAAGTCGTGTCAGTTGGTCAGTCCGACACAAAATGAGATAAACCGACTAAAACATATTTGTTGATTTTCCAACTCCGTGTAATTTCCACAGGTTCTGCTAAAATATATAATCTTTAAACAATCCTTAAATTTTAAAACCCAGCGAAGTTAACTTTTCTGGCACTTTGAATAACATTGTCCTTCAAATCAACAGCAGAATAAATGACTAATCATTTTCCCTTTCAATTGACAAAGTAAATTCAAAGTCCTTAAATATTTGAAACAATATTTCTGATCGAACATGAGCACCGGAAATTGCTCCCAGAGAAACTTCTGGAGCCTCTCGACGAAAAAGTTGAACCTAAAAATACCGATCGCTTTATGTTTCAAAAGTGACTCGAGTTTACCGGTCACATTTTATTCGCAATCATTTCTACTAGTTTAATTTAAGGAGAATTGTATCTATTATACATGAAGTATCTATTAGTATCTATTATACTATTAACTCTTCACTGTGCACTTTATTAAACAACTATTGGTGGTTGTTTTAACTCACTGTGCACTTTATTAAACAACTATTGGTGGTTGTTTTAACTCACTGTGCACTTTATTAAACAACTATTGGTGGTTGTTTTAACTCTTCACCGTGCACTTTATTAAACAACTATTGGTGGTTGTTTTAACTCTTCACTGTGCACTTTATTGAACAACTATTGGTGGTTGTTTTAACTATTCACTGTGCACTTTATTTACAACTATTGGTGGTTGTTTTAACTATTCACTGTGCACTTTATTTACAACTATTGGTGGTTGTTTTAACTCTTCACCGTGCACTTTATTAAACAACTATTGGTGGTTGTTTTAACTATTCACTGTGCACTTTATTTACAACTATTGGTGGTTGTTTTAACTATTCACTGTGCACTTTATTTACAACTATTGGTGGTTGTTTTAACTCTTTACTGTGCACTTTATTTACAACTATTGGTGGTTGTTTTAACTCTTCACTGTGGACTTTATTTATAACTATTGGTGGTTGTTTTAACTCTTCACTGTGCACTTTATTTACAACTATTGGTGGTTGTTTTAACTCTTCACTGTGCACTTCATTTACAACTATTGGTGGTTGATTTAACCCTTCACTGTGCACTTTATTAACAACTATTGGTGGTTATTTTAATTCTTCACAGTGCACTTTATTTACAACTAATGGTGGTTGTTTTAACTGTTCACTGTGCACTTTATTTACAACTATTGGTTGTTGTTTTAACGCTTCACTGTGCACTTTATTTACAACTATTAGTGGTTGTTTTAATTCTTCACTGTGCACTTTATTTACAACTATCGGTGGTTATTTTAATTCTTCCCAGTGCACTTTATTTACAACTATTGGTGGCAGTTTTACCTCTTGACCGTGCACTTTATTTACAACTATTCGTGGTTGATCCCTTCAATGTTTGCTTTATTTACAACTATTGGTGGTTGATCCCTTCAATGTTTACTTTATTTACAACTATTGGTGGTTGATCCCTTCATTGTTTACTTTATTTACAACTATTCGTGGTCGATCCCTTCAGTGTTTATTTTACTTACAACTATTATTGATAATTGTTTTACATGAAAATCCTACTACAAAAAAAAAAAAATTAAAAAAAATGAGATTGAAATATAAATCAGTTTATTTTCTTCAATACTGATTCATAATCAAAATAAATATACATTAACGTATAAGAATATATTCTATTTTGCTTTCCTATATTTTTCTACGATGCTCTTAAATTTATAATTTTCACTGAAATTAAAAAAAAATAGATAGGACTAAATTCTTTCGGACACTTTTCTTCCATATAACACAAGAAGAATAAAACCTAACTTAAATTATTATCGCTCAATGCATAAAATATCTTTTTTTTACTCCTTTCAAATGGGCACTCTAGTTTCCATACTTACAATTCAGACTTGTACAAGTTACTAATAAGTTTATTCCTCAGTTTGTTCGCTTTTCTTCACTCATTAGGAAAAATAAGGTGATATGAGAGATCATTTACATGACCCAGCAAGTGCGTCATTTTTGTACCGACTCATTGACACACCGTGTCTGTGCGGGGGAATAATTTAGTTATCTCTCACAAATATCAAAACTGACTGACTTTGCTCATTTCCTTGCAAGCTCCTCTCTCACACTTTGGCAGGGGAATTTTCACGCCTAGTTGCGCTTTTTCCTCGCCGACAGCAGACAGTGTTTCCGTCAGAAGATGTGCTTATCATTCATCTTACGACTTCATTAGATACGAAGACGCAAAATACCAGAGTTTCTGTGAGTGTCCTTTGAAGCGCAATACAGGCTTTTAATTAATTCAATGAAGTGCCTGTGGCAGGAAAACTACAGATGTTTTCTCCAAGTAACTCAGTTTGGTTAGGTTTGTGGAATTGGATTCCTTCTACAAATAGTCTTCTTTCTGAAAGACCAATTCTTCTGAATATCTTTTTGGCGCATTTATTTATTGTCACAAATTAGGGGTCTTTTGTTGCGGACGAATTTTTGGGTTCGCGTGCTATGTTCTCGTCAATTTTTCTGATGCACTGCTCAGAATTGTCGAGATGACTTAACGAACTAACAAAAGGTCGGTGCTTTCGGTTTCCTTTTAGCCACAAGAGTTATTGACTTTCCAAAAGCAATATGAACATTAGAGGGAGTATTATGAGCACTCTTTACTTATATCTTCTAAAAAATGATTATTAATGAACGCACAAAAGGTTAAGTAAACTATGAAAATAATTATACAGGAAGCTGGTTGTATCATAAACAGGAAAACATTTGCTTTCTCTAATTTTAAAATAAATTTCACCTGTCATTAATTCACCCTTTACATGATTGCAGAATAGTTACCCAAAGAGGAAGTTTTTAGTGGGGCCATAGAAGATTGAATCGATTGATCTTCCATAATTTTCCACCCCAATTTTCTATCTGGGTAGTCAATAATCAGAAGTTATCAACTAGGGTAGTATTCTAGATTGAAATGAGTCTCCTGGGTGCAGTCAACACCTAGATTCTGTAGTAGAAAGACTTACCGTAGAGTGATAGGGTAAGTTTCGAGTTAACGGACGGTTTCACATTATTGATCATATAAGAAAAAATTATGTAATGAAAATTATTTAATTGGTATTCATGATACCTGCACGTACCATGCATTCCAATTAAAATAAAAGTTATATAATGTTTAATATATTTTTTCTTATATGATTCTAAATGTGAAACCGTCCGATAACATGGAATTTACCCTCGTTCTTTCCAGAATATTGAAGTTAAAAACCTAACATGAATTGATGCATAAACACATTAAAGTTACAGTTTGAAATTATTTATCCTGTAGTCTAATTTAATAGAGATAATCTACGTATTCAAACATCATTTTCAGTTTCCGACGACCAGCAACTGTATTCGATAGAAAAATATCACAAAAACTTGTAGTTTCCAAATATGTTCATCGTATAAACCGCGTAGAATATCCCTAAGATGCAATAACTAACTATGATATTTGAGTAATTTCTGTGAATAATTTAGTTTATCGTAATAATCATTTATATATTAACTTTCTATTATAGTTTTCTAAAGAAATATTATATTACGGGGTAACTACGCCATTTAATAAAGGAGTAACTAAACTAAATTTTTACAATACAACTGCACTATTTTATTAATGAATAACTACACTGTACTGGAACACTGTAGTTGACTGAAGTACTTTTCTGCAGTACTCTACTAAATCAATCTACTGTACAGTACTGCAGTACTGTACGTAAAACTGTATTTTACGGTGTAGTACTGTAATGGACTAATATATTGTACTGCTTAGTACTGTACTGAAGTACTGCATTTTACTGCAGTACAATACTGCAGTTTTCTACTGCAGTATTGTACTGCAGTACTGCGTACACTACTTCAATACTGTACGTAGAACAGTATTTTAACGTGTTGTACTGAAATGGAATTATGTATTGTACTGTATAGTACTGTACTTCCGAACTTTACTGCAGTATTTTACTGCAGTACTGTACTTTACTGTACTTTACAGTACTGTACTTTACAGTACTGATACTGTACTTTATTATCTGTGACAACTCATTAGAGGTCGCATTGTATCTTTTGTTTAGAGTAGCAGTCCGTTAGAGTCTCTTGGCTGCCTTGATGCTCTCCACTCACCACTTACTGCTAATGGACCCATTTAGAGGCACAGGATTAACCTCTCCTAACTCTGGCAAAGAAATAAATTAGAACAGAGCTAGTGCATTTAAATCATTTGGAGTCGATTGTAAGTGTGGTTAATGTTATTAATAGTGCTGTCTATGGGGTCTCTAAGACACCAATCAAATGAAATATGTATGGTGTCTAATAGACCAATTAATAATAATGTTTATGCTGTATGGTATCTAAGATAACAATTAACAATAATAATTATTATTATAATAATTTGATTGATGAAAGATTTTGAGATATTCTGTCCTTTTCTCGTAACAAATGATTTCTATTTTCTGAAAGGAGTTGCCGAACGAAATTTATTTTGTCTTCAGATCGTACCTACTGTCCTTTTGAAACCTGAAAGCCCCTTGTTAAAATTTAAACTTGTGCCTTCCTTTTTGTACCTAAACACATTTCTCCGGATCGACAATATTTTAAAAAAGGAATAGTTATTTGAATTCTCTTAAAATCTGGAAATAAATCTATTTTAATAATGGGGTTGTTGTCTAATTAAGATATAATTTACGTTTGAGCTTACTTCTATCATTGTTCGTTTTCTAAACATTTGGGCAAAGTAATTTTCACCATCAGTTAATAAAATCGTTATAACATTCAGAAAAATGATTGAATGAAAAAACTGTATTTTAAGAAGTTGTTGAAATATAGTAATTTAAAGTAAATTTTCGTTTTTTTTTTGGGACATCCTAAATAAGGGCAGGAAAGGGCACAGAATAGATAAGTAGCAACATCTTATAGGGCTGGTAAATGCAGCAGTATATTGAATATTGGGAAGTAACAATATATTATATGCCTGGTAAGGGTAGAGTATACAGAATAGGAAATTAAATATATCTTCTAGGGCTGTAAAGTGTACAATTAGGACTTATCCACACCATAGCTCCGGTCAAGTTCCGCTCTCGCTCCAGTCCTTCCATATCATCTGTTTTTTCAGTGATTATCATTGCACTTAATTGATGAACACGATGAGAGAAAACAACAAAAAAGAAAGATTTCGAGTTCATCCTATGCTAATATATAGGAAGTGTGAAGGATAGCTACTCGTTGTATCCTCATCTAATGGATGACAAAACTAAATTTTTAAGTTATTTGCGAATGACTATTGGAACTCTTGAAAAAATCTGTCTAAAATTGAGAATGATTTGAAAAAAAGAACATGCCACACTGAAAAAAAATTCACCCCTAGAGAAGTAATTCATATATGTATAATATTCAAGAAAATATACTGAAATAATAAAACTGGACCGTGACTGGAGCGCGGTGGTAGTTCACATCGGCAACACTCCGATCACTCTCCAGTCAAAATATCTTCTGATTTGATCGTGACCGGAGCGTGACCTGACCGGCACTGCCAGTGTCAATGCTTTACGTGAAATGCATTGAAGAATATTGGACCGGACCGTGACTGGAGCTATGGTATGAATCAGCCCTTAATGCATGGCGTACAGAATAGGGAATTAAATATATCTTATATGGCTGAACAGGAAAGTGTTGTGTATCACTACTAAGTCTTGAGAATAGGTTCAAAATTTCAGATTTTAGCGAGAATTTATTTGAATTTTTTGCTTTAAAGTTATTAATCGTTTATTCTTTTTCCATAATTCAGATGTTGATTTAATTAATGTCTATCAATTACACAGAAAATGAAAGCGGATAATGACCGGTTCAATTTTATTATATGCAAAAATATATAATTCACAGTTCAGCAAATAACGACTTATTGAGAATAATCGGGAAGAAAGTAAATGTAGAGCTCTATGTGGGTTGCTACCGATACAAAGTCTAGTCACAATTTACTTTTTAAACGATAGTTCACAGACACAGTTCCAAATGGTATCCGGAAAAAATCCCCCGCGGAAAAAAATCCCCCACAGAAAAAATCCCCCCGGAAAAAATCCCCCAGAAAACATATCTGAGCCCAATTTGTAGAAAAGTGTTGCAGAAAAATTTGATTAATATAGTTCTACAAGTTTAATATTGTCAGCAATATAGTCCGAAAAATAAGTAGACGATTTAAAAGGGTTGTAATTTTTAAACTATCATTAAATTGCTAGAAAATTGAAATAGGTTTCACTTTGAAGATAGGAATTCCAAGTTTTATTTAGAAATAAATTTAGCATTACACTACGACCACCAATCTCAATAAACTTATCAATACGAAAAACGTTTTCTTTATCACATTCTGTATAGAGTATTAGCATGTGTTCTTAATAGTATTCCATTTAAAACAGTGTCAAATAAATGTGTTACATGACATGTTAAGATTAAAGGAAAAATTGATTTCATTATTTATGTTTTGGCAGATATATTTCTCACATATTTGGTTCAATCTCATCGATAATTAAATATATCTAACCCTGTTATTAATTTTTCTGTTTTTGATGTTTTTTCATGGCCGGAATTTCCTCTATTTAAATTGTTCACTGTACCGTGGACACATGATGTAACTTAATTTCATTCAACTTTCATTTTGTATAATATTGATAATAATGTTCCATATCTTGCCTAAAATCAATAAACTGTTGTCATCACAGATCCAATTTTAAGCATCTCCACAACGATAAGTTTTCTATATTCCACTGTTAATTGTGCCATTCTTGAGATAATAAACCGCTAATAAGTTCTACAGATGTGCCTATATATCCCCTTTATGTATCAAGGATATAAAATTAAATTTGAAATTCTATTCTTTCTGATGAAGCCTATTTCAGTCTTTTAATCATAATAATTTACAAATTAAATCCATTTTAATTCGGCTACTTTTTTGCGGATCCATTTCAATACTCTATAGTCTACAGGGTCGGACGGGGTATCACTGTGCACAATCCCGCAAACTCTGTATTCACTCAAAAACTAAATGTACTAGAAAAACTCTTTTTCTCGTGATGAAATGGTCCTGAATGAGGATGGTTCTCCACCAGTTACGAAATAATACCTAAATAAATAAAATACTTATTAGCTATTTTTCGTGCACAACTTTTAGTGAGTGTATCGGGGCACATGAAGGGGTATTACTGCGCATTGCATACATACAACACTCCTCACCCCCATTTTAATGCTCCTCGCCCTATCTAATCCCCCTTCTTTCCTCATCAAAATACCCCGCTCCTCCCATCTAAATCCCCCTCTCCTCCCATCTAAATCTCCCTCTCCTCCCATCTAAATTTCCCTCTCCTTCCATCTAAATCCCCCTCTCCTCCCATCAAATCCCCCTCTCCTCCTATTCCCCTCTCCTCCCATCTAAATCACCTTCTCCCATCTAAATCTATCTCTCCCCCATCAAAATCCCCCTCTCCCCCATCTAAATGTCTGTGTTCTCTATCTAAATTCCCTCTCCCCAATTTAATTGTCCCTTACTTTTTAAACAAATATTTAATGAATCTACGACAAATATAACCCTTAAATTTTACGTAACTAGTTAACTACTTATGTATATCAAGTAATATAATATGAAAGCCGCTCGGTAGCACAGTGGTATGAGCGGTCGCCTCACGTTAGTGATGTCGTACGTTCGGGTCCTGCAGTGACTCAGTGGGATTTATGCCCTGTGTGAACGAGTGGTTACTGGCCAGGTTTGATTCACCTGGTTGGGATTAGGCTAAGGCCGGGATTTAGTACATATGGGCCCACTTGTAGGCCCGAGTGCTGTCTCTTAGGAGCGTCCCATCAAATTTAATATTTAATATAATTTGATCGTAAGTTTATTGTTAATCAATATTATAATTAAATAACACCACTTATTCAATATTGTTTTATACCTTTATTAAGAGCTATAAACTCAATACTTTTATATCTATTTACATACAAATATGGTTATTAATGATGTGCAGTGATACCACCCCCCCCCCCCACCCTCTCTTCCTCAAGATTATCTGGGGCATCACTGCGCACAGTTGTGGCGGGAAAACCGTTAAAACTGAGAAGTTGAAAAACTGACATAATATGAATGTTAAAACTTGAGTTAATATGTTAAAACAATATACTCTATAAATCTCGGTTCTAGAGTTATTGGAGGGTTTACGGGATTTAAAAATCACCAGCGCACACTTTTTTCAGATCGTTTTGAGAGCACCAGATACATCGCGACTGAACTTTAGAAATACTAAAGGGATAATGGTGCATACTAATGTTTATAGGAGAAAATAAGATGCTTGAATTGATGGTGCAATCAGATTCAGGATAGAACAAGAGGTTTTAAAATTATATGAGTGCGGAGTGATACCCCATAAAAAGGGTATGCGCGGTGATACCCCGTCCAACCTTACAGAATGTGATAAAAAACGTTTTTCGTATTGATAAATTTATTGAAACTGGTGTGGTAGTGCAATGCTAAATTTTTTATGAAATAAAACTTGAAATTCTTATCTTAAAAATGAAACCTATTTCAATCTTCTAGCAATAATTTACGAATTACAACCCTTTTAAATCGGCTACTTTTTTGCGGACACCCTGTATTATAGACTGCAACAAGGTCTTAGCATAAAATTCAAGCTTCTATTTTAGTTTAGCGTATTTACCATTTTCAAATTTTATGTGACGTTAGATAGCTACAGTCTAAAAAAATAATATTTATAAATTCAAACAGTTGTAATTTGATACTATAAGTACATGCTTTTCTTTCTGATATTGTCTTTTTGCTCTTTTTGTAGGTAGGTATTTTAGGAAAAAATGGATGAGAACAAATATAACATATTCTATTTTTGACGTGGGGATATTTTTTCGTCGTTGGATGTTTTCTGGGGGGATTTCTTACTCGGGAGATTTTTTGCCGGACGTTTTTTCCTCGGGGGATTTTTTCCGGGGAGATTTTTTTCCCGGAGGATATTTTCCGCCGGGGGATTTTTTCCTCAGGGGAATTTTTTCCTAAACAGGTTCCAAATAGAATAGCTAGTTTTCTACTTTGAATAACATACAGTAGTGGCCAAAATATAAGAGTTGGCAATCACAAGTTATCTAAACCTTTAATTTATAAACAGTACAAAACCCACATTATTGAAATTTTACATGTGTTTTCATATAGAGTTCATATGTATTCGTATGAAAAATCAAAGTATTTGGACGAATATTCTAGCAATAGTACCATATTTCACTTCAAACAATAAATTTTGCTCTGGTCATAAGTTAAGGGTAGCCATTATAAACTTTGAAATATTCCCGGATATTGGCAATTAACTTAATACTTTTTGAATAATTCTTTCCTATATCACTTCAATACTTCTTCAACCACAAAATTCTACTAATTTTGCACAAAATGAAGGAGTTTTCCATTTTCTATTCATCCTCCAGAAATGTCCAAAAAATTTCCATATATGTTGAGTTTCTTCTCTAAGTACAGTCTCCAATTGTCATTGCCAGAGATTACTATTGCCACATGAAGGTCCAAAAGAATTATGCAACATATTGTGGCTCAGCATAAGCAGTATGGAGTTGTTGATTCCAAACCGAAGAATGGTAGGCTTCTCAAAGCATTGCCAAGATAAAATCATGCAACTCTTCAAAGTAGTTTGAAATATAGTTTCAACAACTCTGGTCAAATTTCTCGTGATATTGATGTCATGTGTGGTGGTAGGTGTCCTGGTCTACTTTTTCGCTTCGACTTCAACAAGTTAGTTTGCAATCATTCGTCCCAACATCGAAGCTTTCAATCTCTAAAAATAACCGGAATGTGTTACTTGTGTTTAGTCATGAGCAAGTCGTTTGGTCGATTGATCAGAGGTCGAAAGTACTTTTTAGTAATGAATGAAAGAAATTTAAATATCTTCGGTTCTAATGGAAAAGTACGAATTAAACATAAAGTAGGGGAAATGTTAACTCTGAACTGCGTCAAGAAGACAGTTATGTTTGGAGGTGGTAGTGTGATGGTTTAGGGGATCATTTCTTCTGCTGGACCTGGTCCCATTGTTCTTTTGCACGAAGGAGTTATTGCAGAAGTATAAAAAAGCTCTTTCGTCATCATACTCTCCCCTATCAACAAGCAGCTGACCATCAACCACCGATTTTCAAGCAGGACAACTTGCCCTACTACTCAGATAAAAATGTTATGAACATATTAGAAGATGAAGAAGCTGCTCAATTGAGATTGCCTTTACTGTTTGAGGTGAAATATCGAACCATTGAAAGAATATTCGTTCAAATGCTTTGAAATTTCATACGAATATACAGTATATGAGCTCTATATGAAAATACGTGCAAAATTTCATTAATGTGTGTTTTGTACTTTTTATGAAATTAAGGATTTAGATAACTTGTTCTTGCCTACCCTTATATTTTGGCCACTACTGTAGAAACATACGTTATGTTTAGGGGGTATTTTAACGGTCTTAAGAGAGTTAGGCATCAGAGGAATGATCAGGAAATTGGTGTTCTTAGAAATTAATAAACCCTTGAGAAAGAAATTTTATTTCAGAGCTTTGTGTAGAAATACGTAGTTATATATACATATTAACATTACAGTTCATAACAGAAGTAACAACATCCAATTGGGCTGGTAAAGGCACAGTATACAGAATAGGTAAGTAACGAAATCTTAAAGGGCTTGTACTGGTAAAGGCACCGTATACAGAATAGGTAAGTAACAAAATCTTATAGGGCTTGTACTGGTAAAGCATACATAATGGGGGAATAACAATATCTATGGGATGGTAAAGGTGGTAACCGGCTTTTTCGCCGAAAACACTTTCGCCGCACAACACTTTCGCCGAAAATTTAAATGACACTATACTTTATAAATATAAAGAAGATTAACCGAAGGTTACGCTAGCGGTCTGGTAGGGGGAGGGACATCTAAATAGTCCGACACCCCATTGGTTCGACACATTTAAATTTTTAATATGAAGCCAAAATTATTTTTTTTTATCCGGTAGCTTGTTGTACTAGACATTTTAAATTTGTTTAATACCTGGCAGGGTGATTCAGGGGCCGGCATGCCCCCCGATATACATATAGTTGATATTATATCAGAAAAAAAACTGTAAAAGTGTCGGACTAATTATGTGTCGGACCAATAGAATGTCGGACCAATGAATAGTAACCGGGTGGATCTGGGAGGCGTGCTATAACCGGCCTGGCTCGGTAGTGGTAAAATATATACTTTACTGTTTTTGATTATAAAAAAAGTATACCTAATTCTGCTAAAAAAAATCTCATATTCTCGTCTAAGGGGACGGTTCCCGCTATTTTTCACTTTTTCAGAATTTTTTTTTCTTTAGTTACCCTGCAAATATACCAAAGAAAACTCATGGAAAATTCCATTATTATATGATGAGTAGAACATTGTCTAACTCGCCTCCCAATGTAGGGGTAGGGGGGTATGTTTCTGAGGGAGTGGGTGGCTCGCACATTCTTATGGGCTTCGTCGTCGCTGCCTGGGTTGACCCCCGAAGCGACCTGATGAGTCCTCTGGCTGGGACGAAAAGCATATATGTTTTTAAGAAAAATATATTTTTTAAATTTTTAAACATTTATATTAAAAAATATTTTTCTTCCTACATTATCTCAGTAACTTTTTTTCTCAAATTCTCACGTTCAAAAGTATAGAACTGCTTGGGGATTGGTCCTACAGAAAAATGTATAGCAGCTAATATGTTCAGACCGAAATTCCTAAGGTCGTCTAGTAGCCCTTTACCTATAACTTTTTCTATAAACTTGTTTTTTTTTAAACAAAAAAAAAAAATAATGACAATTTTTTTTTTAATTTAAATAAAAAAATTTACAGATCGAAATTCAAACAAAAAGCTATTATAAACGACCTTAGGATAGTAGTAGAGAACATATTAGCTTCTATAAAATTTTCTGTAGGACCAACCCCCATTGTGTCCATAGACTTTCCCGGGGTGGGGGTCGAAAAACAGGTTTTTCGACCCCCACGGGGGAGGGGGGCCAAAAAAGAAAAAAATTCACGAAGATAGCATAAGATTTTTTTTCACTTTACACCTTATGTCAAAATCTCAGCTCAAACGTACGAGTATTTTTGGTAGATCTAAAACGCGGGAACCGTCTCCCTAAAGGACCTAGATCCGAAAAAAGTACAGTATCCAGAATAGGGAATAGAAATATCTTATAGGGCTGGTAAAGGCACAGTATACAGAATAGGCAAGTAACAACCTCATATATGGGTGGTAAGGTCACAATATACAGAATAGAAAATTAACAACATCTAATAGGGCTGGTAAATGCGAGGCTCGAAAGTGAAAATACAATGTAATAAATGTAATGTATTTCACCCCCATGGGTGATAGTTCTAACCTATTCTTGAACTGTGTAACTAAGAAAATCTTTTAAAGAATTTAGAGAATAATTTACAAGTGATGTTGTTACTTCCTTTTTAAAAATTCAAATTCAAATTCTTTTTTCGGTAACTTTTCAATTTTTGAGTTGTGTAGAGTTTGGTGGTGGAAAGTAAGTTCCTTTTTCTTCTTCGGCAAGAACTGTCAGTGCGTGAGTTTGAATCTCCTTCCACGCAAAAACCATGTCCTTTTCTTCGGTGTACTGCGAACACACTGCCACACTGAAACAGATGGAACACTGTTAAAAACCCTGAATTACATTACAATACCAAAATGAGACAAAACAGAGAAAGTCACATTTGTTTATTGTAGGGAAAATGGTTCAGAATACATTGGTTCATTTTAACGATGAATTTAACCGTTAAGCTGAATATCTACAATTAAAATTTGTTTTTATAATTTAGTTTAATTTTTCCCTATACTGGATTCAACTTAAAGAAAATGCTCATTATAATAATCCCAATGCCAAAATACACATTGACTTCATGTTAGACATTTCATTAAGAAACTAAAATTCATGTTAAGACGAAAACATAATTATATATAATGACAATGGAGCATTTAATATTTTAATATCATCTACTAGTAGCCATGTTGAAAAATTTAGAAAATAACCAAACACTACAAGATAACTTATTTGTACATCTACCGTAAGAAAAAATGTCCTCGACTTGCAGATGAAATCAAGTGAATGTTACCAGCATCATTGATCATCTTCAGTAGGGCTTCGTTCATGGCATTCGAATTCGTGGTGCGAAACCTAGTCTGAAATTGAGTTTTTGAGAAATAAGAGAGTTATATTAAAATTAATTTAAGTAGTTAAAACAGAGAGGAAATCTGCTTACCTTCAGTCTGAAGCACACGAGTCCCATGGACACTGGAGCGAAAATTTCAAACTTGTCGTCAGATTGAACCATCTCACCGAATTGAGTAGCCAAAGCAACTTGTTGTCGAATGTGTTTCTGGAGACCTTCTTTTCCATAAAGTCTCATGACAAACCATAGTTTGAGAGCTCTGAAACGTCTTCCCATAGGTATTTGCCAGTGCTGTTAAATAAACATGGCATAGAATAGTGAGAATGGAGCTGAGAAATATTGATCTATTTATACTCTTTGAATCAAAAATACACATCTTACGGAAACTCCGAATTTTGAAGTTGAAACAGAATCAACAATTTTATTTTATATCAATTATATCAAATTGTAATCATGATTTGTGTGTGCATTGACGCCAAAAATAGGAAAAGAGAAATATAATATTAAAATACCCTAAAATCTTGAGCATTTTTGTTGTCTTGATGTTCATGGCGTAAGTGAACTGCGTCAACATCCAAGGCGTTCACCACGTCAAAACTGTTTTTCACCCTATAAATATAAACAGAAATATACCATATATCAATTAACAATGACGTTATGAGAAAATAAGTGACCTAATTATACCAAGTCTTACCATAATGTTGAGCAATCAAAGTTAACCAGAAGCCATTTGTGAGGATTGAAATTGAAAGAATCGCACAATTCGATTCCTTTCAGAGGAGCTCTGAATTCTTCGCACACGAATGCTGAACCTAAAAAAATAAACAGATATAGGAATCAATGTTCATCTAGTCAATATAGCTAATATCAATTTCCAGATAATCAAAATTATTTGTTTACATATATGTATAACATCAAAAATAAGATGGAGAAATTGGCGGAATCAGTCGTACGATTTTTACAATATTTACTAATTACTCATTAACTTATTATTCATAAACTGATTATTCATTAACTCATCATCCATTAACTTATTGTTATCATATAACTACCTTTCTAATAAATACAGATAATCTCACCAGCGTATGCGGCATCCACGTGTAGCCAAATGAAGGGATCTTTGCAACAAATTTCACCAAGTTCCTCGATGTTGTCATAGGCACAAGTAGAGGTTGTCCCAAGTGTGGCTATTAACTGAACAAGTAAAAAATGAGAAAATAAATCATTTGCTCATTGAATGCTTTATATTCGAAATCGATGGTTGTCTTTTTAAAAAGATACATCAATCGATTTTTTATTGATTATGTTCAGTGCAATTTCCGATTTTTGCTATCTTGTACTTGCGCTGCGCGTTCTTAGAATTCTGAATGGTATACCAAACTCAAGATTGAGTAAGTGCCTTTTGCTCGAATTACCGATGACGGCAATCTCGAGATTGCGCTGTGATCGATTGCACGTTTTATCAAGGCTCCAATCCCCCTCAGAAACGATCCAATTAAAGATATAAATTCCACAAATACCAGCCTCCCCTTCCCGCTTTGAAACTACCTAACCAGTGTATCTAGGTACCTACTCTGTAATTACTTAAAGGGATAGTAAAGTCTTAATAAAATAATCGTCAAATTGGTTTTAAATCGATTCAGAATATTTAATTATGTAATATTTGAATGCTCGCTTATTTTTAAAATGTTCATATAAAAAGTATATAATAAAATTAGCGACACCTAGCGAAAGCATTTGCACTCATTAGTATGTACGTGAGTATGTTTGTTGTTTTCATATTAATGGTGAAAAGATTATGTGAATTCGTAGACAAGAAGGAATAGTTTTAAAAATAAAACCATCTATACACTTGAGCTAGAATCTAGGTAGAAACTTAACTCAGTTGGTTTGTTTACAAGATGGCGCCACTGATTGTGGTGCCATCTACCGTTAGCATATGGTAAGAAATTAATTATTTATAGAATTTCCATTATTAGATTTTATTGAACATTGCAATTTTACACGATATAGTTTATTCTCACTAAGCAATCGTTTGACATTAAAACTGTTAAAACAAAAAAAAACACTGTACTGCCACTTTAACTAGTGTTCCTGGCTACCTAATTTGCAAATAGTTAATTAGGGTATCTTGATACCTATCTTGTACCTAATTATTGAGATACCTAAATTTCAACTACCTAACTAGGGTATCACTAGTGTACCTAGATGTTATGAACTGAATATAAACATGAATATGTATACCTATCTATTAATTCACGAACTCTGAAATGATAGTTATTTCTGAAGGGTGTCCAAATTCGACAATTACTTACATTCTGTTTCGTTTCCCAAATGACAAAATTGCAAAAAGCCCGTTAGAACTATCTAGTAATGTATCTTTGGTATATATTCCATATGTATGTACATAGAAAATCACCACTTCTATAACAACTGTAGTAATGAGAAAATAGATTACTATTTCTCATATATCCTATGGGAGGTAGATATTGTTGAAAGCATTCAGCGGGTTGATACACCCCGAATCAACTGGCTAATGCTGTGATTGTATTGTTATATTCCTATTATGAAAATAACAAGTACATTACTATGTGCATTGAGCATACTGCATTATTTAGCAGTTGTAAATCAATTTCATTGATATTTTGTGTGAGAGATTTAATTACACACGCAGGTGATTACTGCAATGCGGCCATTTCAGCTGTGCCTCAGTGCCTGGAAGTGGAATGACAGAGGCGCGCGGCGCTAGTTCGGATTGAGATCTCGTACTTGGTTGCTGTATCAGTTTGCTTCGTACGTCTCAGGCCATCTTTTAATTGGTAGTTAATAGTGTAAAAGTGACGCTTCGTTCTTGCCTAAGGTATAGGCATTGTGAGTACCTCTTTTGTACTTGTGTTAGTTTTCTCTGGAAGTAAACTACGCACTGTTTATTTTGTTGACAACAAAAAGTTGCGGCTTGTGATTTTGCTTGTGGATCATTGCCATAATTGAATTTAGTCAATAATATAGGATAGAATGAAATAAATATAAACTCACAATATGTTATCAGTTACATTAAGCAATTTAAGATTATTATTTTTAATGTTTTCTCTTTCGGCACGGATCACGCGCCCAAGTAAGTTCATACATAAATTCTTTGTTGTGGCAGGAATATCCCCTCATTCTTTATGGGCCTTCTTTTCCAAAACTAACGTGACACAGAAATTCATAGGATTCAATTAAGGAGTGGAAGAAGGTCACACCTCCTTCCAGAAATCTGGGCAGTGACTTTCGCAAAATTCCTGGATTTTGTCTGCAGTTTTTTGTCTGCAGTTGAAGTCTCGTTGAAACGTTAAAGGTCCTCTCCAAGCAAATTTTCTTATTGCTTAAATCAACGAGGCTAATGTTTCTCATCATTTTACTGCAAACCCCATAAAATTTGATAGCATATTTTTAATTTTATATGCTTTTAAAGATTTTTATAATTCAAACTCTACAAAACCTACTTTACTTCCGACTTTTCAGTCTGAAGAAGAAGAATGTACACCATTTGTTTTGATTGTCAACTAGGTATTTGGTTTAATAAATCTATTTATTATTCGTTTAAAGGTTTAAATTTGGATAAACTTATTATAGAAAGTATATATACTTTTAGAAACAACTAATATCTTAAAAGAAGGCCAAAAACGCATTCTTTGTTTAAAAATCTAAATTTACAATCAAAACAAAGAGTTTACAATCTTCTTTCTCAGCATCATGTTGGAGATTCGCTCGATTGTTGCTCATAGAGTATTAAAAAACTTTAAAAGCAAATAATATAATATATACTGAACCGAATTGTATGCGGTTTGCGGAATAATGAGCGTAGACCTTAGTTCTATAATATTATGCAATAAACTCATTTTATCCCCGGAGCCTAGAGAGGACCTTTAACCATTTCGCGCTGACTCTTTTCCTGACTTCATAAGGAGTAATAATTAAGTCTTTTCGTAATATTTAGGTGCTTGTACCTTATTTTAATCTATTGATATAGTGTTTATTTCAAAATTGTGATGGGACATTATTCCCCACCAGTCGTGTACAATGTACATTGTACATCACAGACTATAAAGGACAATAGATCCCAATAGAATATGAATGTTAGTAGTGAGACATATTAGCCCATTCGGCGCGAAAAGGTTTAAGTCTTAATTTGAAAAATCTTCATTTCAACGAAGACTGGAGTCAAAATGTCTGTGATGTAGGCGTTTACATTCACTTTGGTGCCTTCTTTCAATTCAACTTTGATTAATGAGAATTGGGACAAAATTATGTGTCTTATCAACTCTTTGAGGCACAAGATTTGAAGATGAAAATCGTACCAAGGAGCACAGACTTTTCTCTTATTATGTATTTGAAATAATTGATTTCCTATTTGTATATAAATAAACTCAATATGATATAAATGAAAATCACAACAATTCCACTTCAATGTTTCGGTTATAAGGTGGAGGATAAATAATCCCACCTTGCAACTTGTGTTCATGAGTGATATAATTTTTTAAGGTGGGTTACATAATACATAGTATCCCACAATGCAATAAATGTAACTATAGATAAGTAGGTTACCTGGTGTCCCACCATGCCCCCAAGAGTTTAAAGACACAGTAGCGATTAACCCATTCCAAATCGTCTATATATAGTCACCGCCGCTATTGACTGTCTTCAATTTCAATTACACTATTTAGTTACCCCGCTAAATCATGGAGTCAGATTAGCGGGGTAATCGAGGCGCCGCTTATTGGTTACACATAGAGTCTATATATAGACGGTGCCGCTTGTTGGTGGAGTGACATATATGAGTTTTGTACTGTTATTCATATAGTTGAACTAAAGATATAAAAAAGTGAGCATTTCTCAGTTGCATAAATTGAATTAGTTACTTTTATTTGTATATATATAAACATATTTATGAAATAAATTATCAAAAAAACAATTCAAAAATAGTTATCCTATATTTCATTTTTACTGTGTTTTTCAAGTTTTTATTTCATTGTTGGATGGACAATGTACTCAACAGTCAACACTCAACAGATTTACATCTTTTTATTTCAAATGCATCATCTTTCCTTAGGACTGACATACAGTTTGTCCTTTACTCCCCTCCCCCCTCCCCTCTTTAACACTTCTTCAAGTACTGAGCTATAGAGTGCATTATTGCACAATAACTGGTAATTATGTGTTTACACATTAATACTTGTCATATTTCTAAACACTGTCTACATATTGACCCTGCCGCTTGACTGTTATAGCAAAAGAATTTAGCGACTATATATAGACGCTCCGCTAAATGGGACCAATTTTCGGAGCGTCTATATATAGTTAGGCCGCTTGGAATGGGTTAATATAACTAGATTATATTATATTGACTCACACAGCAAGGTACCAGTCCTTTCTTCCTGTCCTCTTCAATAGCAGCTTTGAGAACATCTCCTCGCAAACAAAATTTCTCATCTGGTGGAAGTTTTCGGAGTTTTACACCAGCGATTAATCCAGCCTTCTCAATGCTTGAATGAGCTTGATCTGTGATGAATAGAAATTGATATTTGATCTGTAATAAATAGAATATGTAAGGTGAATAAAATTCATATACAGGGTGGCGCAAAAAAAAAGGAAACCCATATTCAAACTAGTTTATTTTACAAACTATCAATGCTAGAAATTTACAAAAAACACAAATTTATTTGTTTACTTTTTTTGCATCTATCATGATAAACTATTATAAGTTACGACAAAAATTAAACATCCTACAGCTAATTTAAAAAAGTAAATAAAAAGGGCTTGCGCAAGCACGAAATATATGAAAAAAAAAATCATAAGAGTATATTTCATTATATATGGATATAAAAACATTAAATTCTACTATTTTTCGTAAAAAATAAGATAAAATAAAACAAATAATTACCATATGAAAGATGGTTTTTGAAAGTTAAATTGATATCTTTATAAAAATCAGTATAAGTATAAAGAAAAAGAAGGAAAATAGACCGTACATAGTTCAATCCAAAACTTCCGTTATCAAAAGTGAAAAATATATTTTTTTACATATAGGATGTAAAATTATCTTCTGTGGAATTTTACCTTAATGTGGATCAGTTCAATAATATTAAAGTAGAGCATGCCCTTTTTTATTAATAAAAGATTTTATAATTTGTTTCATTGTTTTTCTTCCTCACCCGAAGAGTAGTAAACCAGAGTAGCCAAGTTTTCAAATTTGGTCTTCCCATTCTTGGAGAGATGATCGAGAGCTCTTCTCCTAGCAGTGAGAAGAGAAACTAGAGTTGCTTCACTTGCATTCCCCTGAAAAAATGATAATCGATTCAAACTCCTTGATGACATAAAGGTTAATTAATAGTTTGGTGTTAAGAAATCAGTTTCTAATCGAGATTTTTTCGTATACCATGCATAACAATTAGTTAACCGCCAATTATTTATGCTAAACTTTATACATTGTTAATTTAAATACAATAGTCCTGGAATTAATTTCAACAGGGACATATTTTATCAGTATAATTTCTCACTCTAGTTTCCTTACGTGGATAACTCCACCACCCGATCCACTTGAGAGAAAGCAAGGAGGCAGCCCAATCATTCTACCAAGCCAATCCATCATCACAACCTCCAGTTCAGTGCAAGCTGGGGATGAATTCTGAAGAACAAGAAATTAGTCAGACACAATATACGGTTAATGGCATCATTATCTTTCCTTTCGTTTACTTCTTTGCAAAATATTTAGGCAAATAAATCACTTGTTTTTGAATGAATTGAAACTGAATCCATTGTAATAGTTAAGGGGATCGTTTACCAGTTTTGCTGGCTACCAATAATACTCGTCCGATTGAGCTGAGATTTTGATGAAATGTGTTAAATTTCTCCAACCTTTGAAGTTGCTCTTGTAAATTTTTCATTTTAGCTGAAACCTTTTTTTTCAGCTCACCCTCCTAACGAAAAGTCTAAGGCTCAATCGGAGTTGGTCCTACAGAAAAATTGATTGGAACTAATATGTTCAGCTCGACCTTCCTAAGACCGTCAAGTGAGCTTTTTTTGAATTTCGATCTCAATTTTTTTTTCATTTTAAAAAAATTCACATTCTTTCACTTTTTTTTAATAAAAAAAGTTAGGAGATCGAAATTCAAAAAAGCTCACTTGACGATCTTAGTAATGTCGAGATAAACAGATTAGCCGCAATAAATTTTTCTGTATAATGAAAGAAAAGTTCAAAATTTTAAAAACACATAAGAAAATTAAAAATATAAACAAAAAAAGGGAGCTTTTCGTCCGTGTCAGAGAACTCAAAGGTCTCCCAAGGCAACGACGGAGCCATCTACCATCTACGGTTACTGTGGATCACCCTAATTTTCACCCCCCCTCCATTATTCAATCCCCTCCCACATTGACTTTTAGTTGTCACACCAAAATGAAAAATTGTGTAGGTTTTCTTTGGAATGTTTACTGGGGAGCTAAATTAAAGAGAAATCGGTAAAAATTGCAAAAAAAAACAGGTAAACGATCCCCTTGAAAGAAATTTTGTTAGAATCTATTATCTTATAAAATTATCTTTTAATTCGTATTAATGGCAATGTTGTTTTTCTCTTTAAAGTCTCTTTAAATTGTAAAATATGAAATAAATATAAAACGGAAAGTCTTACGGAACTGAATGTATGAATACTCGAAGGCTAATAGAAGAGATGGTATAATTGCATTAAATGCCAAACCTATATGCTAAACTAACTAGTAAGATCTTGAAGATCAAAAAAGGAAGACGGTAGTTTTTTTGCACATGTGTTTTTGTCCTGTCACCTATACCGATTTCTGGACACAATCGATCGCACAAACTACCGTCCCTGTCGTAAATTCAGTAAAGTGTACATTTTGTCACTATCATATAGTGGCTGGAAATTTGGTCTCGGATTATTAGGTCTTGAAATTTCGGTCTCAGAATTATAAATGACCTCTCAACAGAAATGACTGTTCTGTAGTTTGATGTATCCACTAGTTTGCTGTACTGCACACTTCATGATGGCTTAATAACCTGGCAGGGGGGGTTAGGGGGATTGCACGCCCCCCTTTACCTCTAATTCATAAGTTTTATTTATACCTGGGACCAAATATTCAACAACTGAATTTTCCACTCGAATCTCTTGTTAAATAAATGTCAAAACACGTTAAAATTACTAATGTTACGTATCATTTTACAATGGTTAATGATGTTATCTGCTGTTAATAAATACAGTACACATTTTAGTATTCATAATTTTAACTTTTCTTATTATTGTTCTTGAATAACACCATTATAAACTGAGACTGAGTATTCCAAGACCGAATTTTCCGAGACCGAGTTTTCCAAGACCGAATTTTCTGAGACCGAGTTTTCCAAGACCAAAATTTCCTAGAACCCTATCATAGCCCCTCGGGATGGAGTAAGCCTCCTCAAATCTTTTTTGGGCTGCACGGATTTTTTTCCGGCCACTGGACATAAATACTGTACCCATGAGAAGCCGATGCAAGACAGAGCACCACAGAGCATGTCTCCCAACATGGCAGGGTAGCTGTTAGAGCAAGGGAAATAAGCATGGAAATGAGGTGATAGCCAATTCGTCATCTGGAGGAAACAAAATACACATATTAAAGATCACATACTTATAACTAAAAAGGTGAAGCTTAATACTGAATGCACCAAAAGAGCATTAATTAACTATTACTATTCCATTCAATCTGCAGTGTTACAAAATTCATTTATTTTATCAAAAGTACCTAATTTCTAGTTCTGCTCTACTTATTTATTTTTTAAACTTAGTGATCTATATGTTAAATTATTAGAAATACAGTCTGGACTCTAGAGTCTAGAGAATTCACAATTTCACTGTAACATTGGAAATTGGCTAAAATATATTAGAAAATCATAGCTCAGCAATAAGTCGTAAAATAATTATTTGTCTATGTATCTTCTTTTACTGAGTGAGAAAGTATTTAATGATGTATAGAAGAGAGCTTGAAAATTCTTGTAATAATAATAACCTTTCTCTATTTGAAATGTACAAACAATTAGTGCTTGGTGTCTTTTAAAATTCTTGTGGCTAGCTGAAGCCTATGACACTAGTTGAGACCACCTAAACTATGAACAGAGTAACCAGGTCATTCGTAACTTCCGGTAAAGATCTTACACTATATAAAGCATGGTAGTTCAATAACTTAGAGTCAGTCGGTAGTGTCAGTTGATTCAGTGCAGTACTTAAGACCCGCCCCTTCCGGGTGGTCACCCTTTCCACAATCTCTACCATATACTGTGACCATTTAAATAAGACTATGTCGCTTGTGTAATCACATGTGGTGTTATTCAAGACATACAAATACAGTACCCTTTGCAAGTTGGAACTGCGTTGCTATATATAGTTTTTAGAGTCTTATCAATTTGCCCTCAAAATTGATTAAAAAATCAACAATCACAACAATTAATAAAGTTTCTTTTATGAAACTGTACCATCAATTTCATGAGGTGGTGTCGATAGAATGTCTGTTAAACACATTTGCTGACGGCCGGACAGACCAACCGACTCGACTGACTGATACGATTTATTTCACAATAGTATAAACTATAGATGATAATTATAAGCACACATCTAGTATATTCTCACCCCTGGTAGGATCAGTTTGTCCACATCACTCATGATGTCCTCATACTTTTCTGGAGTCTCCGGTGCATCCTCTGGCATCAAAGGACGCAGGAATCCAGGCTGCACATCAGGGAGTGGCCTCCTGGATAGAATAATTGGATTGGGAATGATATTGCTATTATCGTATATTATTGGGTGTGTTTTTATTTATCGAACGGTTCCACATGTCCAATCATATGTAAAATAATTATGAACAAAAAACATTCGAATTCTGATAAGAATGGTAAGACAGTAAAATGGTAACTGGTAGACAAAATGATGTTTGGTTTTTATGTGCTTAAAATGTTCTTTTATTCCATTTCATAATAAGGCTTACTAATGATATTGTTTATCCGCATTAACTACTTTTCATGCAACTCACCGTTGTCGAATGGTATCATTGTATTCGATGATAAAGTCGATCATCTGCGTAGCGGTGGTTCGAAATTCATCAGAATTCATCGTAATGGATATAGTAACTAAAATCTGAAATGAATTATTATTATTATGATTATATTGACTGGATAAATTAGAAGAAGGCTTTTGGTGTTACTGAACCAAGTATGTCTTGGAGCTTCCCCAATTAAATATGCTTCTATAATAAGGAATCTGCACCATTAATTCAATAGCTACCAATCCTAAATAGTTTTTGAACAGTTTTTTGACTATTATGAAGGTGAATTTTTTTTCATGGTAAAGCAATGATTTAAAACTTTGAAGACATGTATACTTTGTAACTAACTGAGTTTAAAGTCATATTTGTATTTAACTAGATATTATATTCACTAAAATAATTTGTGTATTAAGTGCAAAAGAACTGTACTTAAATCAAGTACTGAAATAAAAATGTACACTTAATTATATGTATAACAGTGAACAATTGATTATATAACAGTGAAGACTAGATAATATTAAAATGAACACTTACTTATATAACAATGAACAGTTGATTATATAACTTTAAAAGTTATTTGAAGCTTATTAAATTTATCCAAGTGAAATATTATTAAAAAATAATTGCAATAAAATTTTTTTTCCTAGAAATGTGAATTGCTGATTTAATTCGATATATTTTACAATCAGATGAAAGTGACTAAAGAAAATGCTTACTATGATAATATAATTATTAATCATAAACAAAAAAGTTCTGTGGAACACTGCATTGTTTTTGGACAAAATTCCCACTCACCTTCCAATAATAACTAGGTTACTACATTTTTATCAGTTGCCCATCATTCAATGTTGCGATCAAGTGTCAACAGATGATAAAGGGACTCGTGTAAGTAGGAGAAACCTGTTGTGACATTTTTTCATTGCACAATCACTTTGCTAAAAATACCAGATTGATAATAGAATATCTGCTTTCGATATCAGAATGAATCATTGGTCAACATTGTGACATACGTCATTGTTTGTCATTGCGTTGCAGTAACGCATATTCAAGTTGATATATATTTGTAGCATTAGTTTGAAATATTCTTTCATATTTCAAAGAAAAAAGCTTTTTTGGTGGTGTTCCATCCAAACCAATAAATGCTGAGTAGACTTCTTAAAGAGCCAATTTCAGAACAGAGCAGAAGTCACCCAAATGGTTCACAAAAACCCATAAAAGTTATCAGTTCAGTTATGTTAGTAGGTGATGGAAGTTTTTATATGGCTTCGACTTTTGAAGGATTGGCAGCTACTCTATTCTTCGTTATCATGTAACCAACAAATTCTACTACATTCCTCTTTATCATGTAACCGAAAAATTACTTCTTCAATGTGGAATCTGAATTTTCTTGTTCATAGCTATGTCCTTTCTAGGCATTTCGTGAACTTCAAAAAACGTTTCACCTATAACTATTTGAATATTTTTAGACATAATATTGACGTGTTATAATTCCTAATAATAATAATTCCATAGGAGCTCTTGGAAGCAATATCTGCCACAAATGTTGTTATGAAAGCAACCAAATGACGAGATTCATTTTCAGGTGCTCTTTGACGATATCTATATTAAGCTTCCATTGTTTTATCTAGCTAAAGAAATAATTTTACTTATTGCTTCTTTTTGCCTTAAACTGGTTCATAAACCCCAATTCATATCACACAAATGCGTACTTTTGCTTTGTTTTTGGGCACCATCACAGATGGATGACCCCAATGTGCTCCTCCTTCAATTCTCTAATAATACCGTGCTGTGGCATTTCATTTCGTACATCATTCTCCCATGAAATGAGCACCTGTCTGCAATGAATGATTGCAGCCGTAATTGTCTCTTCTTGTAGAATGTATTTTCATTGGGTTAAGTTGAGTCTCATGGCATCTTTGATTTCTTTGAGGATTTTTTTCTTTGTGTTTCTCTTGAGATTCGAATCAGTTGTGATGTTTTCAATCAATGTGTGCGTAGCTTCTAAACTTACTTGGTAAGTTTTTTACTCCTGATTGTCAATGATGTCCTCTTACAGAAATTTTGATATAAAATATCTTCATTGCGAATGCGTGACAATGATTCTGGTGACAATTCGTTGATCCTTACATGTATCATATAAATTGGCTTCATCTGCCAGTTATATACGTGGACACAATTGAGTTGTGACCTCATTTCCTCGGTCAGACCACTTCAAAAGTCAGTCTTCTGGACTCTCAGAGGAAGATCGTATAGATTTTGTAGCTTGTAATAATCTTTCCAATCAGCTCTCCATGATTTAAATTGACTGAATCTCAACGCTGAGGTCAAGATGGTTGTAGGAGCAGCTTCAGAGCAGGTAGCTGTGATCCCTTTCTGTTAGTTTCTTCTTGTCTTTGTTCATCTTCAGAATAAATTATTCAGGAAATTCGGAAATAACAAAATCCGGGAAAATGTATTGCAAGGGAACCGAAAATCCGAAAAACAGAAAATCCAAAAACTTAAATTCGAAAAAAATAGATAATATGGGAACAGAAGCAGAAAAACAAATCCAAAAAATAATTCAGAAAGTCCGTAAAATATTATATCAAGAAATCAGAAAATCTAAAAAAGGAAAACAGAAAATATAGAAATCTGAAATACAGAATTAAATCAAGATTACAAAAATATCTCGATTACGAAAAAATCCGGATAACAAAAAATTCGAAACAAAAATCTGAATAACTAAACAGTCCCGATATAAAAAAATTATGTCCCCCATTTTTCACCGGCATTACAATAGAGAAATCCGCTATTATATATTAGAATAAAAGAAAATCAGGGAAACACAAAATCCGAAAAACAGAAATTTGGAAACAGCAAGAAATTTTTTTAAAGAAAAACATATGAATGACCATAAGATAACGAAAAATAATGATTTAAAAATAAGGATAATGGAAAATAAGCGATTAGAAAAATTCTGATAATGTCATCCGGATAATTCTAAAAATTAAATATATTTTATAAGTCGTCAATTTTGAAGGGTAGTACCCTAGTTAACACATAGAGGGAAATTTGGCCCAGGCAAGTATGGACAAAAAATGAAGGGTTTAAGCTATATTAAGGCCACATGAAGAGAAAAGTGTTGCAACATACAAGAGTTAGTCAATATATCCACCTTCTCTCTGATAACACCGCGGAGACAAGTGATCACCTGATCACATTTGAAGAGCACACTTTCAACAAAAATTATCGCCAGGGAAATGGTCAATATTTGGATAAATTCTTAGTTCACGTCTCTATTTGATTTAGTGACGTGAACTAGGAAGGGGGTATTTTTATATTTTCAATTAGTTTTTCAAAACGATATTCTTTAACTTGTTTAATTTCAATTTCAAATATTCCTTTTAGGTTGTATTTGTATAAGTGGTCAAGATACTAGAATTTCTGCTAATTATCTTTTTACTGCAACATATATTATTAAACCAAAGAGGTAATTAAATTTAAGAAAAATTACTTTAAAATACCCCACTTCCTAGTGGAATGAAATTGGGACGTGAACTAGGAATTTACCAATTTTTGCTTCAGGACATATGAGAAGTAGTGCATAATTTCTGCTCCAAGAGGAACCATGCTCTTTTTCCCATATTATAAGCTATTAAAATTAAATATTATTATAAAAGAAGCTGAGATACGTTTATTAAATAATTAATAATGATGAAGATATTTTCTCTAAAAAACAAATGATGTACATAAATCGACCGCCTTTACCAAGCAAAAAAAAAATACGTAGAAAATTTAAAACTTGAATAATTTAACTAATATGTGAAATTAATATCATTTTTGCTACGTTCTCACTTACTATCAAATAATTAATAATAACAAGTATATATTTCTTATCAGTAGGACAATCTGAAGAGACTAAAAAAGACAACCTTTCTCTGTGACTGCTCTGAGATAATAACACAGACCAATAGCTTATGTATACAGAATAAACACTGTTGTGATAATCGAGTGGGACGTTATCAAGACAACACACACAAATAGATTGTATGAATAAATGATTATATCTTTTACAGTTTCCATAAAATTGCAATACATCAACAGTTTGCAAACCTGAATTATGATCTTAACCTAGCAACATAGAGCCCGAAAGTTCACTCACTAATCTAGAGGCTTCTAGAAACTCGCTCCTCGTCAAGCTTTGGACAACCCAGAGGGTTAGAGCTATGAGGAGCAGCTAGGTAGGACAAACGAAGTGAAACAACCAGGGTAATATAATGCCAATCTATTAGTAAACAATCACATACACAAGGTTATACATAGATACGTGAAATGGACTAACTCTGGTATAGCTCCTGACACTTAAGTGGCAACGTCAGGGCAGTTGCGGCAAGGCTCCTCGTCAGGATCACTCAGGTAGCTAAGCACAGTGAGTGGGCAGTGCCAGGCTGGAGAGCGGAGTCAGCTGGTTGGCTGGTGCAGAGAGCGGAGCGAGGCTGGAGAAGTGTTGACTGGAACGAGAGCAGTTGGAGAGTGACTAAGTAGCAGAGATGAGTATAGCTAAGAAAAATGAAGAAAATAGATGAAGAAAAACATGAAAAGAAAAAATAGTGCGAGAAAAAAAAGAGGTAGTTGGCCTTAGCCATTCAGTTAGTATCAATTGGTTTGCATGGTTAGTTCTGGTAATTTTGTCTGTCGCCCACTACCGGCCACCCTGAGCCGGACACCCTCTCAAGTCAGTACCACATCCACTACTGGATTATAGTCGAACAAGAGCAAGGTATACGGCCCATGCAGACATCCGGCACCCACCAACCGACCTACGCCGGTTGACGTGCGCCACGACTTCTCATTCTCTCGGTTTTCCCCGAGGGAGGGAGCCTCAATCTTGGTAGCCCACCAGCGGGTGAAGACTCAATTGGACTTAGTCAATATCAATTTATTTGCATTGATGGTTCTGGTCATCCTATCCCCCATCCACCACCGGACCACCCCGAGCCGAACACCCTCTCAAGTCAGTACCACATCCACTACTGGATGGTAGCCTAACAAGAGCGAAGTATCCTGCCTGTGTGGACTTCCGGCACCCAACACCCGACCTACGCCCGTTGCAGGGTGTCACGACTTCTACCTCTCTCGAGTTGCCCCGAGGGAGGGAGTCTCAGTCCTATCAACCCACTAGCGGACGAGGGATTCTCTGCCCTTATCCATTCAGTTACTAATCATTATTTTGCCTATATGGTTCTGGTCATTCTGTCTGTTTACCCACTACTGGGCCACCCGAACCGAACACCCCCCAAGCCAGTACCACATCCACTACTGGATGGTAGCCTAACAAGGGTGAAGTGTCCGGCCCGTGTGAACTTCTGACACCCACCAACCGACCTACGCCAGTCGAAGGGCGTCACGACTTCTCCTTCTCTCGAGTTGCCCCAAGGGAGGGAGTCTTAGTCCTGGTAGCCCACTATCGGGCCAGGAATCATTTGGCCTTAACCGTTCAGTTATTATCAATTTGTTTGCATGTATGGTTCTGGTCTTTGTCAGTCAGTCATCCACTACTGGGCCACCCCGAGCCAGACACCCCTCCAAGTCAGTACCACATCCACTACTGGATGGTAGCCTAACACAAAGAAGTATCCGGCCCTCATGGACATACGGCACCCACCAACCGACCTACGCCAGTTGAAGGGCGCCACGACTCCTCTTTCTCTCGAGTTTCCCCGAGGGAGGGAACCTCAGTCCTGGTAGCCCACTAGTGGATGAGGGATCAGTAGGTAGTTAAATGATTGTTATATTGCAATTAATTTATCCACCGATAAGGCTCATTGTGCATTCTTACCTTTCTCCTCCCTCCGTCGGCCCACCCCAGACCGGTCAGTCCCCCACTCTCTAACTTCGTCCATTGCTGGAAGAAAGCCGAGGAAGGGAGACCACCCGGTCCAAATGAGCTTTGTAAGCCTCTCTCTCAAACTACGTCAGGTGAGAGGACTTCCTGCCCATTCTCGGTAGGCCGCCCGTGGAAAGGGAAGGTTACCCCCTCACAGCAACCGCCAGGCACCCAAAAAAGCTCCAGCCGGCCTTCAATCATCACTGGGATGACTGAGGATCGACAGGAGCAAGGTGGGAGACCAAGCGGACACTACAAGTAGGGGAGGTCTGCCAGGATTCTAGTTATTTCCTGAAAAGAAAGAAGGTTAGTAGTAGTCCTCCCCGGGTCAGGACCCCCCCCCCCTCCCGTGCCGCCCCCAGGACCCACGGATTTTACCATTTCTGACAAGATCTGAGGTCCAGCAGAGACAACCCTGGGGTACAAGACCCCGGCCTTAGGAGAACTATGAGTCCCCCTCCGGTCGACTCCCCCCCCCCCCTGAGATCGTTCATGCTTCCGGTCCGCCCCCACTCACCCAGGCCGAACCAACCTCGTTTGAATGTTCTCCCACCCGCCATGCCTCCACTCCAGGACTGTCCCTCACTCCTTTGCTCCGTACCTCGATTAAACCATCAGAGACGGAGGAAGCTACAGACCCAGAACGGTGCCGCGGCGGAGAGGAGAACACGAGATTGGAAGGGCCCGAGGGAGGAGCGCATCCCGGCAACGGCCCGATCACCTGGAGGCCGGCCACAAAAGGACCAATATCATCAAGCAGTATTAGTGTCTATTTGGTTAGCTATCCTGGTCCTTGTGACCGTCTGGTTTTTCCCTACGACGCTGGGTCCCTCTCTGGTCAACCTTCCATGAGATCGCTCACGCCTCCGGTCCACCCCCACTCACCCAGGCTGAACCCATGCCTAAAACTCCAGGACTGTCCCTCACTCACTTTACTCCCTACCTCGATTAAACCATCAGAGGCGGAGGAAGCTACAGACACAAAATGGAGGTGCGGCGGAGAGGAGAACACGAAGTTGATAGAGCCCGAGGGAGGAGCGCGTCCCTGAATTGGCCCGACCCCCAGGAGGCTGGACACAAAAGGACACAAATCAGTTAAACCGTCGGGTTCCTGCACTTGTTGCAGCAAGTATCTTTACTTAAATTCCCCTAGTATACAGCATCTGGTTCTATTGTCTTGTTTCTACTAGAGGGAAAGTTTGCCTTAAATCTATTGCCCTCCCTAACTTCTAATTTATCTAAAATTCCAGCTGGTAATATCTCATGGAGAGTATCCCATATATTCCTTGCCTACCTTGCCCATATATTCCTTGCCTGGCAATCCCTATCTTACTCATGCCTATCTCTTGATTGCCGATGTTTAGATCCCTAGTCTTGGTTCGTCCTACTGGAATCACTAAGAAGTTCGAATGATTAGTTCTAATTTTCCATAGCTTTTCGAAGTCATTAACCCTACCTATTTCGCGCTGTGTTGCTAGTTTCAGATATTCCTCAGAGCCTCCTGCTGGATGACTTGAGTAATATCGTCCGCATAGACTATGTCTTCGTTGTTTCCTAAAGGTGGTGGTAAGTCGTGAGTATAAAAGTTAAACAGGGTGGGTGAAAGGCACCCCTCCCCACTAAGGAACTCCGCAGAGGGCATTAAATCTAGGTCCTAAGTAATTACCTATCCTAATTTCTATTGTTCTGTCCCTAAGGTAATTATGTATTATCCTGAGTAAATAGCCTGGAATTCGAGCTACAATCATCTTCCACGTCAATCCGTCGTGCCACACCCTATCAAATGCCTTACTTATATCCCTAAAAACTATATTAACCCTCTCCCCATTTGCCTTCGCTACCGCTAGTAATTCATAAAGAAATCCTGTTGCTGTACCCGTCCCTCTATTCTTCCTAAACCCATGCTGCCTAACTTTATGAAGTCCTGAATTTTCTAAATAATTGTACAGTCTCCTATTAATAATCTTTTCAAATGTTTTCCCTGCTACGTTCAGCAGAGAGATCGGCCTATAGTTCGAGTGCTGGAGAGGAGATTTGCCTGGTTTGGGGATGAAAATCATTGAAGATGATTTCCATGGGCGGGGGAAGTGTCTTGATGCCAGGCAGAGATTAAAGATTGTCGTGAGGTTAACTATCATATTAGGGGGCAAGTTGTCAAGTGATATTTTGTCAGTCCGTCGTTGCCCGGAACCTTTTGTTTGAAGCTCTTTATGACCTGAAGGGTCTCAAGATGGGAAATTGGAGGGGTCTGTCTTTGCAGTACCTGCAGGTCTGCTGTCCTGAGAGTCTCTAATTTTCTATTGCAGGCCGTTAGACCAGTCTATACTATGTCATTTATTTTGGGCTCAAAATCTAAATCGTCTTCGTCGCTAATCCTAAATACCTTCTGCCAATGATTCCTAAATAATTCTTCCTTCTTATCGTCCCTATATATATATATATATATATATTCTCCCCATTATGTCCCTTTAAAAACCTGTTCTCTGTCTCTACACTAGTTCCTATCATTCTCTTGATTCCCAACCAAAAGTCCCTACTGTTTCTTTCTACGTCAAGATCCCTAACTAATTTGTCCCAAGTTTCTGATCTAAGCCTACGTAATTCTAACCTAATTAATTCCCTAAGTTCCTTAATTCTATCGTGTTTTTCTACAGAAGGCCCTCTAGCAGAAACATCGTTAATTAAAGCGTCATGTTGTACTTGCAGGTTCCTGACCTCCTCGCTCGTTTGATAATGCGGAGTTGTCCTATATCTAGTTCGCGGGATGTGTGATAGTTCGGCAGACTGGATTTGCAGTGTCCATTCCTCCACAATTGAGTCGATGTCTGTTGTCTGTACGTCATTAGTCTCTATTATTGGTATGTCACCAAGCTCGGCTTTGTAGCTATCCCAGTCTGCTCTCTTAAAATTAACTCGTTCTGGGATTTCGGTCATTATGGGGCTTGTGCGAATTTTATATATGATGGGGATATGGTCGCTGGGTGTCAGGGGACCTAATTCTGCTAAAATATTGTGAAAAATCATGCTATTGGTCAATATAATGTCGGGGGTAGTTTTAGATCTGTGAGTTATATAAGTTGGGAAGCAGGGACCGTCGTGAATTACAAGTCCTCTGTCCATTAACTTATTTACTTGCCTGCCTACTAAATTCGTATTGTTGTAACCTAACGTCGGGGATATGGCATTAATGTCACCTAAAAAGTAAACTGGATGTCGTTTCCTAAAGAGATTAAAGTAATCGGGATAGTGGAGATTTCCCCTGCTGGGAGGACAGTAGTCTGTTGCTATTTCTACGGGGCCTAAATTAGTCTCTATTACAAGCACTGAGTAAGTCAGAGTGGTAGTCTAAATGTATCCTATATCTAAGTCTTTTATTGATGGCAATTGCACAGCCATTGTGAATTGCGTTTTTGTCATTTTTCCTATGTAAGTAGTATCCGTATATTTTCATGACTTCGCTGGCTGCGACGCAATGGCTGTTTATCAGGATGATGTCAGGGTCAATTTTTAGGTATATATTCGTTAGTTTGCCCTGAATCGTCCTCCAATGTCTAACATTGTGCTGCACGATGTTAGCTTGTTAATCATTGGAAGATGATTCGTGGCGTTGTTTTTTTGCTATTTTTGGTGCTTGTAGGGAATTTTTCTGCTTCCCCTCCCCTTATTTTTTGAAAGGAGGAGGTTGGTAGAAAGTTCAGGAATTCTAGAGGAATGGACATTTTTTCATCTAATATGAGTTCCTTGATCTCTTCCGAATGGACATCTGAGTTTTCAGGAATGCAGTATTTTAATAATCCTTCGGGAAAAATTTCTTTTGATATTTCGGCAAAGAGATGCTGTCTCTATTTACTTTATCGCTATTGACATAAAAAACTGCAGGGTTTTTTGGATTTTTTCTGCTATTATTATTGCGGTCTGCCGAACTATCACGCGAAGAAGTTGATTTCTGTCTTTTTCGTTGTTCCCTACCTACTACTACTGTCCATTCGTTATTGTCATTAGTATTGGTGTCATTTGTTTGAACTGCTTGAACTGTGGGGGTGGCATTTTATGGGCTGAGTCAGACCTTCTAGATTTTTTCTTCGATCTACTTTTGGAAGTATCTGCCTTTTCTGTCGCTTCAAGGAAGGGAGTTTGGCTGAGGATTCTGCTAGACTCAGGATTGAGGTTAGGAAAATTGATGGAGGCTATATTATTTGCAGCAAGTGTTCTGTTTAGGTGGCTATTATAGCTGCCTGGTTCAATTATGTTATTCAGGTGGGCATCAATGATCATAATCATTGCCCTCATTCCCCCATCTCCAACATTAGGTTGGTCTGTTTGATTGCGGTTGCTTTTTCCGTCATGGTGTCCAGGGTAGCCTGGAGGTAGCCGGTAAATTGCTCGAAAACAATTGCTCGAAAGACAATTGCTCGAAAACAATTGCTCGAAAAACAATTGCTCGAATGAACAATTGCTCGAAAGAACAATTGCTCGAAAGACAATTGCTCGAAAAACAATTGCTCGAACGAACAATTGCTCGAATTATCAAATTGCTCGCATAAACAAAATTGCTCGAATTATAAAATTGCACAATTTTCGATTTTATAAAAAAAGCCTATCTGTATGTGGCACCTCAATAGGTGAAATAACTCAAAGTTATGGCAGAGTTTTAATAAATCTACAATTTTTTTCGGGTTTTATGATAAAAAAAAACATGTATGGTACTGATTCACCACATGATTCCAAATCACATGTTACATACGAAAGGGCACAAACGGTCCAAAAAAAGATTATGAAGAATGAGTAATAATTAAAATCATTTATAGAATGATTAATGATCAATTACTAAAAAGAAACAAACATTGTTCGAGCAATTTTGTTCATTCGAGCAATTTGATAATTCGAGCAATTGTTCATTCGAGCAATTGTTCGTTCGAGCAATTGTTTTTCGAGCAATTGTCTTTCGAGCAATTGTTCTTTCGAGTAATTGTTCATTCGAGCAATTGTTTTTCGAGCAATTGTTTTCGAGCAATTGTCTTTCGAGCAATTGTTTTCGAGCAATTTACCTAGAACCAGTCTGGACGACCTGTTTGTAAGTTTTTGTTTGGTTGTCTATGGTTTTGTTAGTATCTGCCTTTCTTTTATTTTGGATTGCTACCTTTTTGATAGGGCAGCTCATGGCCATGGTTCTATGAGGTCCACCAAAGTTCTAACATTTCTTTATAGAAGAAGTGCAGTCTGTATGCTTATGAGGTCCAGCACATTCAGAACATACTATCATTTCTTTATTAGGACATTTTGCTGAAATATGGTCTTCCAGCTTGTAGCAGTTGAAGCATATTTGAACGTCAGTGAAGATTTCTGGTTGAATTTGAGATGCAGAGATTTTCATATTAAATAATTTTATCCCGTTTTGTAAGCATTGTTGTGCCTGAGCAACGGTCATAAACTCTATCTTGAATAAATGTGTATTGCTATTAAATTGGGTTACTTCAAATGCTGCAAGCTGGCTGTTGGAACTATTTATCTCCTGGCGGAGCTCTTCTGTAGTTTTTTCACCTATGGTGTTATCTATTTTGCGGCAAACAACTGATCGTTGTGATCTCAGTTTGGCTGAAAGTGATGCTTCCAGCCCTATTTCATTCAGGATAGATCGAGCCTCATCAGTGAGCAATTTATCAATTTCTTTTTGGTATTCGGTTGTTATGAAGAACCCAATGTAGGTCTCTTTGCAAGCAATTAACGGTATTTCGAGTCTCTTGAGAAGAGTCTCGAATACCTTCCCTTTTCGGGGAATCGGAAGGGCTTTCGCCTTCAAGAAAATCCGTCCGTTAGTCATATCGTGGTCAATCAGTAATCAAATGTCAATACACAGCAAATCAAAAATAATAGTATTCAGAGAAGTAAGATATAATCCTATAACAAGCGTCCCCCACAGGGTCCGCTCCAGCTTGAGGTAGCCGGTGTACATAGAGATAGAAAAAGGGGTGAAATATTTACAAAGTACATAGACGTACATACAGTGAGGATAAGAACACAGTACTAGAAGGTGAAACCTAAAAACATATACTAAATAAGGAGGCTAAACTAAAATACCCACAGAGAGACCATTCTGGCTGTGCCCCCTCTATGAACAGAACTGCAACATACCATGTTTATATCAGAACAGACCCGAGATGGTACCCGTTCCAATAATATCCCCCAGTGGAAAGAAGCATAAATAAATGAGAAGGAAATGTACACAAACAATACTCTTCTCAGAACCCCCGATGGGGACGCCATGATGGCCTTAGCCACTCATGGAGCACTTATCAATCCCAATGAAGTCCGAGGTGAAGGAGACAAAGGGGAAAAGAGGCGCAAGAGCCTCTCAGGTCCACGTGATAACACTGCACGGTCACAAAAACAATTTTTCTAAACTTTCCAAGATCAAGGAAAACAATTCTTGTCTCTTTCTGCCTCTTTAGAGAACAGATTGCAAATGTTGACGTCTGTACATTAGGGTATACAAGCAGTCAGTGACTAACTGAGTCTAAGGCTAGTCCTTATATAAAATCGATCAGTATGTGTGAGAAATCGCTCCAGTGCAGACAACGCGAAGACCGTGACATAAGTGGCGAATGAAGCTCTGGCAGTCACTACAGGCTGGTTTGCGTGATCCAGCCATCACTGAAACTCTTATAAAATTACCGAAAAGGCTTTCCGATATTTTTTTCGGACTATTTCCCTCACGAATTTCAGAAATGGGAGTAGGTGAGTACAATTATATATTTTTAACATACATTTAGACATGCAGCGATTTTACGCTATATTTTGAATGAAATAGCAAATTTGAAAAAGGAAAAAAAACATAATTATTGTCTAATTTAAAAAGTTGTATTTTTCAACTTCCACACTCAATTACTCAAGTTAGAAGTGGCTAAAAATTTCCATGAGAAATCCACCTTTTTTCTTCTTGTTTGTACTAAATATCCCATAAGTGAGACAAACGAAATATAAACTTTAATGTAAAAATTCCTTAGTAAACGAATTTTGTAAACCACATATTTTTACCACTTTTAGTTTTTGAGCTATTGAAATTTATATAAATCCCACTTTTTAGGGGTTTTGGGGTGTGGGGGGCAAATGGGGGTTGCCACACATAAAATTTCCTAAATGAAAGTTGGTGGAAAAGACATGATACAAACTTGTAAGAAGTTACAAAAGTGTGTCTTTATTAATAAAAAAAACTGTTTAACGGCACCGTTCCCAGATTTTGAAAAGTTTTTTATTATTGAAGCTACGGTTGTGAAACTTTGTTCACATATATAAAATGAATTCTAAGATGTTTTTGTGTCGTGATATTTTTTCGATTCGACCCATAGAAAACGAGTTATTTGAATTTCGAACAAATTTCGAACAGTGTGTAAATTAATAAATGGATACTACAATTTCATAGCTATGGCATTATGGTTTTTTGCATTCGATTCTCCACAAGATTCTTTACAAACTGTGGAAACGTTTTTTTTTTATTTTTCGAATTATTGAAATTTTTAGGAAAAAAAAAATAATTGAATAAATATAAATTTCAAAATTCAATATTTTGAAAAAAACAATTCGGAAATTATAAATAAAACTCTTCCAGAGTTTGTAAAGAATTCCAGGGAGAATCGAATGCAAAAAATTGCAAAGCCGTAGCTTCTACCAAAAAAAAAGCCTTAGGCTTTTGAATTACATGATTTGTAGATATCTGAAGTAACGAGTAATCTCCCATTCAAAATTCGATAATCTGGCACGCAGCATACTACTCTCGCGAAGGTCTGCGGGTAACTGAGGAATATTTCTTTGCAAACCTTAGTGGGCGTGTTATTAGTGGTAGGATAGATACCAGATATAGCGCGATAATTAATTATTACGAATTATAATTGGCTGAGAGATGGTTTTTAGAGTACATATTGACTCCCTACCCCCCGGCCCTCTTTTCCCTTTCTCCCTCTCCCCAGGGGGGTTAGAGTTACACGATACCTCAGTATTTTGCACACACTATAAGAAGGTTATAAAGCAACTATTTACACAATAAAAAAAATTGAGATTTCTTCGGGGACGGTCCCCTTAAAACCGTGACTGCTTCCTTAAATCAGAAATATACTGCAAAAGTGTCCAACTAATGAGTTGTCAGACTATTGAGGCGTCGAACCAATGAATAGTAACTATAAATATGATATGCGTTGATCAATACATAGTAAAAAAAAATAGAAAAATATACCAAGTACAATATTGGAACATCCGAACATATTATGAGTATGAATATTTTTCATTTGTTTTTAAGTAAAAAATGTGTTACTATTCAGTTAAAAGTCCATTTTTATGGAAATTAACTTGCGTAAAATTGCCTTTATCACATTTTAAACACTATTCACTTAGAATATCTACCTAATAACACTTATAATATTTGAGAGTACTCTAAGTGACGCCATTAGTTTACATCGTTTCTGAAGAATCGATCAAGTTCGACGTCAACGAATTTGAAACTTAGCATACTTCTCTATTCATTTACTATGGATCAATATATTAAACTATGTAGCTACTTTTATTTCTTATTCAGATATTAAAGTTATTAAATGGAAAGATCCTTCTTTGAGACAACAATTCTTACATTGATATCAAAAGAAAATACGCAAGATTTAATCGAGAGCACGAAACTGAAAGATCTTTTAGGAGAGAAAAGGACCTGCGAAGATTGTAAAAGTAACAAGATATTTGTTGAAAGAAAAAAGACGTATGAGAGAAGTTTCGATGAAAATAATTTAATATTACCTTTAATTATTATTGTTGCTGCCAATAATATGAGTAAATCGTGAAAAAAATCAGGTGCATAAAAATTTCAGACCGCAAAAGTAATCAAGCTAAATCTCACACTGAGATTTTTTTTTATTGAAACGATGAAAACTTAATTCTGTGAAAAAATGAAACTATATAATTAAATATATAGTTAATACTAACATAATTCAACTAAACATATCTAGGAAAACACTTTATGATACGCAGTTACGCGCAATTATGTTCAGAAATCATGTGGACTAAAACTAACAGTTAATATGAACAAATAATACTAATTAATAGGTTTAATGTTAATTATTTGTTTATTTATATCGTTTCATTCTTTCACAGAATGAAGTTTTCATCGTACCAATAAAGCTAATGATTGAAAATGACGGGGTTTTTTTATGAAAACTTCTTTTTTTAATAAGCCTGAGATGAGAACTAAGTGGCACAAAATAATAAAATAAATCAAAATATGAGATCTGATCCTCACTGGCTGTCAGTCTCGTAATAAATGAACCACATCAAAACAAAACCTCTATGATCCTCTTATAAGGGATTGAATACCCTAGTAATAACTATATTTCTTCAAACACCGTAAAAGTAAATCAAGAAAAATGTTGGGCCGTAAAAGTAAATTAATCTTTTTCGTGCCGTAGCAGTAAAGATATCCGTAGTTTTTTTAGGTAGGTAGTTCCTTATATAGTTTGCTCAGGTAGAAGTTTACCTAGTTTGTTAGATTACCTAGGTGGGTAGTTCACCTATGGGTAGTTTGTCTACCTAGGTGGATAGTTTACCTAGGTTGGTAGTTTGCAAGTAGGTAAGTAGTTATGAAGTTTGCTCAGGTTGCTAGTTGTTTTGTAGTTGTGCTGGGTAGGTAGTTTATATGTAGTTCTTCTAGGTAGCCTAAGGTAGGTAGTTCGTCATGGTTTGCATAGGTAGGTAGCTCTTTTCGAATATTTCCTAGTAGGTAGGTAGTTCGTTGTTTAGTTGTTAAAGAGCTACTCGTACCTATTAAGACTCCCAATTTTTAGATATACAGGGTGTCCGACACTTTTGTTGCCAAACTTTAAGATAACGTTGCATTTGTCGAAATAAACAGTTTTTATTCTATGAAGCTAAGATCTAAAAGGCTTAGTTAAAGAGTTACAAGCTTAGTAAAGTAGTATCTGTACCATTTATTATTATTAGTTAACGTCATTTTTTTAATGTAGCGATAAGAAACAAAATATTTCTAACAGTAATTATTAGGAGCACAAGTAACTTAATTTTAAATTAGGTTACATGTTTACAAAATGTGTTCAAACTGCCTCCCATATGTTGCGATGCAGCCGTTCAAACGTTTGTCCAATGATTGGTGGACGCGAGCAAAGACACCAGGAGTTTCACGAATCCTTGCGGGAAAAACGTTCGAACGTTTGCATCGCAACATATGGGCAGCAAATTGAACACATTCTGTAAACATGTAACCTAATTTAAGATTATGTTTCTTGTGCTCCTAATAATTACTGTTAAAAATGTTTTGTTTCTTATCGCAACTTTATACAAATAATGTTAACCGATAATAATAAATGGTACAGATACTACTTTCTTAACCTTGTAACTCTTTAACTAAGCATTTTAGACCAAATCAAAATAAAAGTGTTTATTTACGTCCTAGATTACTAATAATCTAATAATTTAGCAGAAAACTGATGTTGGAAACTTAAAATGATATTATGAAATGCATTGCCGAAAGGGACTGTCAGCCTCTGATTTTTTTTCGGGAGAAAAAAGAAACATGCGAGTCGCTTAGGCGGTAAAATGTTCAGAGAGATTATAGTAGCTGAATTACCAAACGTCAGGAGCACCTCAGAAAGGTCTTTAAGAACGATAAACTCATTAAGATAAAATTGAGATGAAATCATGGAAGAATCACTGGAGAACTTGCTAAAGAAACACATGTTAGCCGGTTAACCATCCAGACCGAGCCTGACCAATTTTTCAAGCAACAAATTCTCTCTGTAGCAACAGAGAAGAAAAAATCAAAAGATCGAAAATACTTCTGAGTTAGCTTATTGACGGCGCGCAGTCACAAGTTCTCTTGACTGACGAGAATGTTTCCTCCGTGAAAAGCCATTCACAGCAACCAAAATGATCGGATTTGGATTGAATCTAAAAAGTCATTGCCTGTTGAATATTGAACTTCATTCAGGAGACAAAAATCAGCTTCGATAATTGTTTAGGCAGGGGTAACATCCATAGGTCTCAAAACAGCTTTAGTTTTCATTAATGCTGCTGTGGAAATTAACCAACATGTTTATCTGACAATGTTAAAGGATAACGTTGTTCCTTTGGTGATGTAAGTCACTCCAAATGAAAGAATTACGCTTCAGCATGATAGAACAACCTCTCACACAGCCAGATTGTTTGGCTAAATATGTTTTGGCATCAATCTTCCCCTAATTTGAATCCAATGAACTTTGGAATACGGTCTATCTTGGAGCAGAAAACCTGAGCTTTTTCCCATCCAAGTGTGGTTGCTCTAAAACAAAATTGACTAAATAATGGATGAAATTAGACGGTGAAGCTGTGCGTGCACCATGTGATCATGTGATCCCTCGTCTTCCCCAGATTAATGAAAAGAGGGGAGTATATGTAGAATAACTATTGTATATTATTAAAAAAATTCTCTTCTATTTCATTTGACTTCAGAGTTTCTTTTAATTGACCATCATATAACTGAATAACCTTAAATTATATTTGTCCACACTTGGCTGGGCCACCCTGTAGATTTAACTTACCAAGTAGCTTATGAGTATTTCTAAGTTTGTTATCAATTACCTACGCACCTAATCGGGGGTAACAACTACTAGGTATATACTTCAGAGTAAAATCATGCTTAATTTAAATTATTTCTTCTCATATTTTTTATGAAATGAGAGGATGCTGAATGCACTCCCTCTCTAGATGGCAAGAAGCATTCGCTGTTGGAATCAGACACAATCCCTTGGATCGTTCGTTGTCTCAACAAGGCATCTACCTTTGGAAATCATAACTAAGGAGGTCATACTGCAGAACACTCATGTGGTCTCTATTGCAATTGGCTCAAATATATAAGCTTCGGAAAAGGGCAGAATATTTCTGACGTTTACGGTTCTCCACAGTCCTAGCTGCTGATCCAGTTTCAACCGGGAAATCATTGAGGTGTGTCTCAGCCTCAAACCAGCCTTCTCCCATTCCTATAATTAAATACTGTAATACCATCTGGAAATTTAACATCACCTCTGTAAGTTCCAAGAGGCTCACGCACTGAAGGGAGTCCTTCTGTCTGCAAAGTCAGTTTCACCACATCATTTATTGCATTGTGCCTAGGGTGATGACCAGGTATTTCATATATTTTATTCATTTTTGTTTTATTCATATTGATTATTAATTATTTTAGATTTCTATTTGGAGGGCCGTAGATATTAAATAATTGTATTCTTCATTTGAAGTCATTGTGAAGGAATATATCTAATAATTAATTGAAGATAATGAAGATTTTAGCCAAAAAAAATGTTTGCTTGAACTACTTTCCTGTTTTTGATAAGTAAAGGATGTAATTTACCCAAGGTCTATCAATATATAAAAGTGACATCTATTATGATATTATTAAAGAATAATACTGTGTTAAAGTACTAATGAGCAATAATTTATCAAACCATCGCAAATGGAATTGAGTAAGCGATAATTATTATTATAATTTAATATTTATAAGAATAAATACTAAATTTTAGTTTCCAAGATTTTTTTATATGCAGAACCTATGTCCTATTTATATCTAGCCTATAAAAGAAACTACATGGAGAGAGCTTTAATTAACCAATCAATTTCATCAACAGGTTTTTGAATTAACTGTTGAATGTAAAATTGAAATCCAACATTTGATTGAATTTATATTGAATTAGAAAATTAATATATTATATTTAGAATAGATTTTAGTTCAGGTTTTCCCGAATAGTTATTTCATTTTATATAAGTCCCTATTAATTTGATGTCTGAATGGAGTGTACATATGTTGAATGCGGAAGTGAGTCAAATTAGACTCTATAAATAGAAGTCAACACTGACGAGAAATGAATACCACAGTGAAAATAAAACACTGGCGATGAATAATATATGAATAAAAACTGAAGTGATTTGCCTAATTAAATGGCAGCATTACCGATGAGGCAATGAAAATAAAAATATAAAATATGATATATAATTACCAAGCCAGCTTCTTAACTTTAAAAAGGAAGACAGTTTATATTTCTTTATCGGATGTGGAATAAAAAGATGAAAGGAACTTAAATTCAACATAATTTTCAATTTATGTGTTCATATAAACTCTAAATAAATATTTATATTTCGTTTGTGTATTTGGATTAATAATCAATATCTGTTAGAGACTTATTATTATTTTCAGTAGCATTATCAATATTATGATTATATTATTGTAACTATGACTGATCTTATGATTGCTGGGGGGAGACATCCCTTGTTAAAGTAAAATATAAATAATGACAGAATATCATTCATATATCACTCAGGATAAGTAAGGGTTCATTATCAGTTTTAGGTAGAATATTGAACAAAATTCCTTTGAAAACGTAAACGCTTCATTTTAATTGATTTTATCGAAACTTAATTATCCTATGTGTAAATATTACGTACAGTAAATGTGACAGCTATAAAAGGTAGTGTATAAATTAACCAATGTAATAAATAAATAAAGGCTACACTCACATTCAACGGTAATAATTGTTTGTGCTTCAGTTAGGATATTTTTTCTATTAATATAAAATATTTTAGATAAACTTGTAAAATGGATTATTTATAGCATTTATAAATTGAAAGCTACTTTCAATTTTATTTAACTGAAGGGGGAAGAAAATGAAGCATTTAAAATTATTAAATGTCTCAATTATATAAGAAAGCAAAACTCTAAAATATGTGATAAAAGAATTAGTCTATGAAACTATTCCCATACTATAAACTCTAGTGATAGTAATAAATGAGACATTTCTCAACCTGTGTTGTGAACAAGGCAAATTATGACTAACCACTTTAGAGTACGGCCTATGGACTAAAGGTCCAAATCACATTCCAACTGCTGGCCGAAGATTAGTTGAGTTCCAACCTATAGTGACCTAGTGAGTTCCACCCTAGGGTGCTATGAGTATGAAAAGATTTGTAATGGAAAACATGAGTCTTCCAGTTGATAGGTAAAAGTTTGGTGCAGGCAGTTCAGTTGGTTACTCATAATGAATTAGTATGGTTCATTATAGAGTTAGACGTTCATTAGATGCTTAACAGGTAACTAGTGTTCAGTAGAGTTTGAGTCACTTTGAGATAATATCATACGGGACTGTAAAATAGATATAAAATAACCTTATGAGTTAATCATAAAAGATAAAACTATAATTTTCAAACCAAGTGACGCTAATATAAAACAGTTCGCACGAACCAGCTCCTTGTTGTAGGATTAAAGTGTATGAAATGCTGCAGTCACGAATCAAAAACACCTCAATGGCCTCTAATCTTTTCGTATTCTATATAACGAAAATATATTCTGTTTCTTTCGATAACATTTTTGAACTGATGACTGCGATTCTCAGAGATTCAGGTGAATTTCGGTGAGATTCTTATTGATAATTATATTCAGTACAAATAAAATTTGCTCAAAAAAGTATGCATTATCAATATGAATATTAAATAGAAAAGATCAAATATATTAATTTATAAACGCACTTCTTGGGGGAAAATTGTTGACTAAATTCAAATTTCATTTTTAACTACTTATTTGCGATAAAAAATCCAATTATTCTGTACTATTGTTTAATTTTGTTTATAACTATAAATTTTCGATAATATGTAAATTAAATATTGACAATTCCTAGTTACTTTCTCTTAATCTTTGTAAACAGATAAAGTTTTTTTTTTCAAATTTGAACATAATTATAGATTCTACCTAGAATTTCATCTATCTATATAATAAATATTTTTGTGGAGACATATTAAATGGAATATTTTTATGATATACGTTCCACTTAGCACTTATAATTGCTTTCATTTTTATAGTTCCACAGATAATTTATAACATTATATTAATACGGTAAATAGACATTGGATGAAAAAATAATTCAAATCCATACTGAAAAGTGACTAAATATCATTCGATGATGCAATTTAATCGACGGAAATTATACATGTATTGGGTTATGATTAATGTGAGTGCAATAACTAATAATATAGCATATATATGTACATTTATAATAAACCTACAAACTTCAAGTAGAATAAAGGTAAAAGAATTTGAAACATAAATAATTATATACTATAATTAAAAGGTATCTGTCTAAAACTCGACACTTTTCATTAAATTTTTATCTTCTGTTTTAATTTGTATCCATTGTAATGAAAATTATGCAGTAAACTCTAGGATGTTTGAGAATATCCTTTATGTCCGCTTGCATTTTTCATTTATCAAAATTTGATTATCTTGAAAATGGATATTAATTTACCAGCCTATCAAATTCGAAATATTCAAACTAAGAAATAAATCAAAATATTTATTTGATAATATATTTTTTTTTTCATTTTACTGAAAGTAATGTAATAAAAATTAATTTTCAATTCTTCTACAAAATTTTGGGTGAAATGAGAGGTATTATTTTCTACAGCAGTATTGCAATCTATTGAAGTTTTCTAAAATTAAAAAAAAACTTTAATAGATAGGAAACAATACTTGAAACACAATCGGACGACATGACACGTTGCGCTGTTATAAATTAAACAATGAAAAGAAAATATTAATTATTATAACATGATAGGGTAAGTTAGTTATCGAACGGTTCCACATTTCCAATTATAATCTAAATAACAAATAATTATAATTAGTTTTCTAATTCATATCCATGATATCTGAAAACGGATTATATTTGACGGTAGATTATGTTTCTTTTACGATCGAAAATGTGGTACCATTCGAAAACTATGCACCTACCCTAAAGATCAATAACAAAATAAGTATCTTTCTTGTTTATCAGTACAACTAAATCACAAAATACGTTATCTGTATTTTATTGCAAATAGCATACTTCATCCAACGGAATTAAACGGAACCAATTAGGAAGGAAATTTAACTGAGTCCAAAATTCTAACATTTACTTGTTTTTTATCTCCAGGTCAGATAAAATATTGAACTTGATTACCTTATTTCTAATTTATTCCCATGTTGTATAAAATATTTACCTTATTTCTAATTTATTTCCATGTTGTATAAAATATTTACCTTATTTCTAATTTATTTCCATGTTGTATAAAATATTTACCTTATTTCTAATTTATTTCCATGTTGTGTAGTATTCGTAGATTTTATTACTATAAATTAAGCTTTCAATTAACTAAATATTCTAAAAATATAATTTGTTTCGTCCAAACAAGAGAAGCATTACTTTTAAACAAGAAAATCAACGTAATCAATAATAATGTGTAATAACACATGTGTAAAAGGTAACTTTTCAATTTTTTAGTTGTGTAGAGTTTGGTGGTGGAAGGTAAGTTCCTTTTTCTTCTTCAGCAAGAACTGTCAGTGCGTGAGTTTGAATCTCCTTCCATGCAAAAACCATGTCCTTTTCTTCGGTGTACCGGGAACACACTGCCACACTGAAACAAATGGAACACTATAAGGTGCACTGAATTTTGAAGTTGACTGTTGTGTATTTTTCCTTTACTAAATTGAAATTTTTCAGAACTAGATAATTTTAAGTTAAGAAAATATTCATTGTCAACTGCACATAAAAAATTAGTTTTATAAAGTTAATTTCAATACCAAATTGGTAGCCATATTAATATATATAATGAATTTTAACCGTATTTACTGTAGGATTTTTTTTGATATTACATTAGTAGTCTTGTTAAAACATAATAAATGATTAAAAAGAAAATTTATGTGACTCTCCGAAGAGACAGCACTCAGGCCACCAAGTGTACTAAATCACGACCTAAACCTACTACCAGACAGGTTTCTACATCCTGGCCAGGCATCACTCTTTTAAACACGGAGTAGTCAGTGCAGGAAACACGAACGTTCGAGCTCACGAGCGTTCATACCACTGTGCGACCGAACGGCTTCACGTTCGTAGATAATACACAAATATTATATAATATTCCTTTAAGCATATTTACCGCATGAAAAGTTGTCCCCGCCCTGCTGAAGGAACCAAGTGAATGTTACCAGCTTTGTTGATCATCTTCACCAGGGCTTCGTTCATGGCATTCAAATTGGTGGTGAGAGACTTGCCCTGAAATTGAGTTGCGAGTAAAAAGAGAGGTACATAAAGGTGGTCAACTCAACCAATTTGGTGAAGACTATCAATTTTTGCTGAAAAAAAGTCTTTAGGTAGTAGACTTTCTTGTCCAAAATTTATGTGGGCCTACTATCACATAAATTCTAAAACTGTCTTTTGTTATTTTTTGTTCAAGCATATAACCTCATAGACTTATATTCTTCCGAAATTTACGAAAAGGAAAATTTATAAAATCTTATACTGTGAAAATTTCGGAACAATCGGTCTGAAAATTTAGTGGATCACCTTAAAATTAAGTTAATAAGTTTAACAGAGAGGAAATCTGCTTACCTTGAGTCTGAAGCACACGAGTCCCATAGACACTGGAGCGAAAATTTCAAACCTGTCGTCAGATTGGACCATCTGTCCGAATTGAGTGGCCAAAGCAACTTGTTTTCGAATATGGTTCTGGAGACCCTCTTTTCCATAAAGTCTCATGACAAACCATAGTTTGAGAGCTCTGAAACGTCTTCCCAAAGGTATTTGCAAGTGCTGTTAAATAATAAACATATATAGGTTAAATTATAACGAATGAGAATTATTTTTTAATATACATATCTTATAGGCAATCAGAATTTGGAAGTTAAAACAGAAACAACTCTTTCATTTTATACCAAATGTGATTTTGATAAATTGTGAAAACTAAGAATAGAAATAGAGAAATGAAATAATGAAATACCCTATAATCTGGAGCATTTTTGTTGTCTTGATGTTCATGACGTAAGTAAACTGCGTCAACATCCAAGGCGTTCACCACATCGAAACTGTTTTGTACCCTGCAAATCATATGTATCAGAACATATATAGATCAATGAAACAATAACATTATAAGCAAATAGGTGAACTAAATTTATCAAGCCTTACCATAATGTTGAGCAATCAAAGTTAACCAGAAGCCATTTGTGAGGATTGAAATTGAAAGATTCGCACAATTCGATTCCTTTCAGAGGAGCTCTGAATTCTTCGCACACGAATGCTGAACCTATGGTAGTAAACAGATATAGGAACGATTATTCATCCAGGAAACATGGTAGAAATATTAGGGTCGGACGGGGGTATCATTGCGCACAATCAGGGCAAAACTCTGTATTTACTCAAAAACAAAATGTACTAGAAAAACTATTTTTCTCGTGATGAAATGATCATGAATAAGGATGGTTCTCAACCAATTTGGATATAATACCTAAAGAAATTAAATACTTATTGGCAATTTTTCGTGCGCAACTTTTAGTGAGTGTATAGGGGGTATCACTGCGCACATGAAGGGGTATTACTGCGCATTGAATAAATATAGCATTTATCTGCCCCACCAAAATCCCTCCTCTCCCAATTTTAATACCCCTCCTCCCCCTTATCTATACCTTTGTTTTTACCATCTAAATATCCCTCTCCTCTCATCTAAATCCCCCTCTGCTTCCCCATTTAAATCCCCCTCTACTCCCATCTAAATTGCCCTTTCCTCTCATCGAAATCTCCCTCTCGTCCCCATCTAAATTCCCCTCCTACCCATCTAAATTTTCTCTCTCCCCCATCTATCCCCAATCCCTATCCCCTTCCCCCATCTAAATACCCCAGTCTTCATCGAAATGTCTGTATTTCCCTCTCTAAATGGCCTCTCCCCAATCTAATTATCCCTTACCTTTTAACCCTTTCGACGCGGTTGGGCTACATATGTCCCAACAATATAGAAATGGGTAAGATTTTAATTTCAATGTGTCGATTTATTACCCTGATTGACGAAAGATTGGTCATTTGGATGCATTTATATGAATCATTTCGTTGTTTCGTTTTACTTGTGGGTTGTTTAAATCCCATTTTCATGGAACACAGGTTACTTAAGGTACACATATGCACCACATCAAATAATCACAAAATTGAATAAGCCTGTTTGCCGACGATCTAAGTTCGTCCATTAGTACTCAAATCTTCCGAAAAATCTAGTAAAATGTTTCTCAATTCGGCAGAAAAAATTCCGCGTCAAAATGGTTTAAACACATATTTAATGAATCTACAACCAATTTAACTCTTAAATTTTACGTAATTAGTTAACTATTTATATCAAGTAATATAATTCGACCGTACGTTCATTTTTAATCAATATTTAATTCAAAAACCTCTCATCCCAACCTATAAATACCCTCTCTCCCTATATTAATACCCCACATCAAGTAGGATAGCTACTACGATTGTAAGTTCATTGCTAATCAATTTTTTAATTAAATAACACCTTAAGAGCTAAAAACTCATTATTTTTATATTTATTTACATACAAATATTGTTATTAATGATGCGCAGTGATACCCCTATTATTATGAGGTTATTTAAACTCAACGTTGAAGGTTTTATCAGGTTTCATGCTTTCGAATAGAAAGATAGAGCTTTCGAATAGAAAGATTCATCATCAGGAGAAAGGTGGAAAACTTCGACCTGACAATGAATTTTATGACCAATAGTTGAATGTTGGATACGTCTTTCTATTTCAGCTATCTATCTTTTTGTTTATTATTATTAATTAATCTATTAAAATTGAAATATGAAACCAAAATTTGATACTACTTATAGTTACTGTTGACACCATTCATTCTCTAGAAAAAATTCTACTTTCGTTATATTTGTAACAAGCTATAGAGGAGCGATAAAAAACGGTCAACCTCTATAAACTTATGTCTAGTTCTTTTTGTTCATTTTTCTGCACCTTATTATTATTATCATTATTATATTTTATTATATATATTTTTATTATTATTACTATAATATATATTTGTGTTCTCTATTCCATGTGTGTTCTCTATTCGTATGCATTACTTATTCTTATGTGTGTCCCATTGTTCCTATGTGTCTTGTTGTTTATATGTCCTCCCGATCCTATGTGTCCTCGTAGTCCTATGTGTCCTCTTGGTCCTATGTGTCCTCGTGGTCCTATGTGTCTTCTTAGTTAAAGTGATACCCCTCTATCTCTAAATTATCTGGGGTATCACTGCGGACGGTTGTGGCGGGAAAACCGTTAAAAAACTGAGAAGTTGAAAATTTGACATAATGTAACTGTTAATGTTTGTGTTAACATGCTAAAACAATATGAATCTATATATATCGGTTCTAGAGTTATAAGAGAGTTTGCTGAAATTAAAAATCAACAGCGCAAACTTTTTTCAGATCGTTTTGAGAGCACCACGTACATCGCGACTTAACTCTAGAAATACTAATAGGATGATGGTGCGTCATGATGTTTATGGGAGAAAAGAAGATGCTTGAAATGAAGGTTTAATCAGATTTAGGCTAAAACAAGTGGTTTTAAAAGCATAAGACGTGCGGAGTGATACCCCATAAAAATGTCATGCGTAGTGATACCCCGTCCGACCCAACCTATTTTAAGTCAATACTAATTATTGAAGTTTCTATTATATTAAATAAATAAACAAAACTTTTTGATTGCTTAAAAAGAAAACATTTTTCAATTCAATATAAGAAAAATATGATCTGTACAGAAGAAGAAAACCTTTTAAAGAACTTACGGCTAAAGTCGTAAGAAAGGGTCGAGAACTTACGGAAAGGATGAACACGAAAGCTCTAAAACTCTAAAAAGGATCCTATAATAAACGCATTTTTCTCTGGATCGCAAAATCTATCAGTAACCAGGAAAACTTCTTTGGGTCGTTTGTTGTTTAAAATGTGGATTTTAAAATTATGAGGTCGCGCTGCCATTTGCTCTTGTGATCATGGACTAGTACCAAGAAACCAGCCTGTAAACGCCGCTTACACGTCTCAACTGCATCCGAGTTCTCCGGTATCGACCACATTAATATCACAATGATTAGTTTCAACCAAATCACTCACTGAATATATTGAAGACAGAAAAGAAGGCAAGGCAGTGTCTTTAGCTCTCCTACAACCCAGTCCATTAAGACCAACCGGTAGAATTGTCTGAACCCAAGAATCATCCAACATATCTGTCAGATAAGAAACGGGAGATCTAAGTGATCTATCAAACAGCTAGGCTCGACTTCGCACTAGTAAGCTGTAGAAGCATGCAGAACATTTTGTAGCTTTGGAATGGAGAAAATATTTCTTAACTGAACGAAGACTTGGTGTATACCGACTACCCGCAACCAAAAGAACACGAGGTCCAGATATTCTTCCCTCCTTAAAATCTCCGCAGAGATATCAATTTCATTTAAATGCGCCTTCAACAAAGAGCAACTATCCTTGTGAACCACTTTGACATTAGAAAGCGCTGTCATCCAAACAATTCTGTTTGGATGGTCATTGGTCAACCTACATTTTACGCTTTCAACTTTAAGACCAAAGGCACTTTTTACTTAATTTTACTTAAGTTAATTACTGAACATCATACATATACAATCATACATATATTCTAATATTCTTGTAGAATTAACTTATCACTGTAATTGAAAAAAGTGAGGTTAACCTAACTAAAAATAATTCAACATTTTCGATAATTTAAAAAGCAAACTATATAATCGTTACTATTTAACGGTTTTTATGAATGGTATTATACGACTTGAAAAAGTAGGATGAAGATTCATTCATTGAAATCAGTTGGTTCCTGAAGTTTGCTCTATTACAGCTATTGTCCTATCTCATTCACATTGGCGTCGATAATATTAAGTTCACGCGAAAAAGATAACATTTAAAAAAATTCTATTGATACTAACTGTAAGATTGAAAATTATGAAATCGTTAATGAAATTATTCAACATATTAGTGAACATATAGTGATATCTCGACACGAAGTGCTGTACAGGTGAATAAAGCCGTAAGTTAATTACAAACAACAAATAAGAATATTAAATTATAGTATATTAAAAATAGCAAACCATATAGTATTATTTTTAACTAAAATGCTGTCAAAATATATAACAGTCAAACTTATAAGATGTTCTGTAATTATTTTAAGTAAAATCAAATTCATTTTATTTTCAATTTCATGGCTAATTGTACATTGGTTAAATAAAACTTGTTATATGTAGTGCAATATGTTAAAATTACATTAAAATGTTTTATATTTATGTAAGTTGCATTTCACATTTCAAACCTTTAATTTACAATCGACCGATCTAAAGCTATACATATATAATCCACGGTGAAAATTCCGCCGGGAAAAAAATCCGCCAGGCAAAATTCCTGTCACCGGAGAAACTTCTCTCAAAAATGCATTCACAAGATCTGCCAGAGTGGTTAAAAGTGAACACGGAAAACTTCCAGGCGGAAAACTGCCCGGCGGCAAACTGCAAGTCACTTACTGGCAATTTAATTAGTTTAGCCAATAGTAACATTTAGTTTATATAAATAGCCGTTCACCCTTCGTTAAGGAGTTAAGGGGACATTCATTTTTTCTTATGATATAAAAAAATAATAGTTAAATGTGGACAAATTGATTAGAAAAATAAATCAAATAGATTATATAAATATTACAAAAATAAATCGAATACAAAATAGAAATTAAAAATTAAACTTTCTTAAAAAATACTACGAGAAGAAACATAGAAATAATTGTATTATGGGACTACAATTTTTTTCATTCATAACGGGTTTAGGGTCTGATTATTTCATTTTGTGTATATAATTGAAAAATTGAACAAGCCTTTAAGCTTAATATTCGCTTGTGTTAATTATAAAATAATATCGATCGATGTTCGTAAAATATTCAGAATTTGCAACCCATCTTCTATGATTATTAAATTGCTATTACCTACCCAATTCTCTGAAAATTTCACTTGATCTAATTAGATTGCATATTAATTAACAATACTTTTTACATATAGATGAAACTTGTAAAAATGAAGGTGTTTTGTTAATGACATGGAGAATAGGAATGTAAATGTAATAAATATTGTATATAGCTACATATAAGTTGATTTAACATTCACATAATTTATTGTATAATTTAATTAAATATAATTGTGGGAATAGCTAATTAACTAGTATTCACAAATCAGTACACGGGATTCAACGTTTGCTTTGGAACCAAAGGCTAAATTGCTGACGACAATAGGAAATGAAAAACAAGAGACTATAAAAGTAACTGAACATGTTTTCGAAATGTACGTGACTTAGCAAATAAGTAAAAAATGGTATTTATAAAATCCATATGTGTACTGAAGTTTGGTTTACTGAATGTTTAGTAAAATTAGCTTTGTTGATTTTTTTCCTTTGAATATTAATTAAGTAACCCAATATCTATATAGTTATTACTGTAAAAATGAATGTTCCCTAAGCCCCATAACGAAGGGCTAACGCGATTTTCTTTATAAATGAAAATGTTTTTATAACTAAATAATATTTCAGAAAAGGAGTGACTGTCAATTTTCCGCCTGGCAGTTTTCCGCTTCGGCATTTTTCCGCCATGCACTTTTCCGGACACTGATTAAAAGACATTGATACTCCGGCCTCTGCAGAAAAATGGTATTATAAGTCTGCAAATGACCTGGCCTGAGGCCATCATGCCCTCCGTCAGAACCAGGACGGAAAGAATTAACAGCCTTCTGAACATCTTCCTCCGTAACAACTGGCGCAATTAGAAATTATCCGGGGTTCTGGCATCATAAAGTGTTGCGGAACATGTGTGTGTTTAAACCTCAACAGTCTATTCATTTCGTATTGAAAGCCCATCAAAATATAGTCAGCTCATGAAATTCTCAACTCATATCACCGTCTGCAAAGTTAGTTGCCACTTTTTATTCAAGTTTTGTACCTTATCATAGTGTGAAACATGATGATTGTGAATAACTGAGACTGTAAGATCATACAGCATAGGTAGGAAGTCAGTCTCAAGAAATTGGGCCACTTGACGATTGATATTGTTAGCGAGAGTCACATGGCGAGCTTTCCTCTCATCATATGGGCACTACAGCCCTCAGCCTCCCCAATATATACTATATATATATATATATATCTTATTGCGACAGACCATTCTGCAATAAACGGTGACGGGCTCCCGACTCAGCTATCCCAGCTCCTCTGGGAATCGTATTTAGGTTTCTAAACCTGCTACGTCAACAACTAGTATACAGCTCCAAATTCATCAGTTGATTGGCCGATTCTGGGGGTCGTCGATCTATTCCCGCCTTCAACAGGCCACACATACCCTTCTTTCAATAACTAACGCCTGTGCTCGGACAGACTCACACACAATATGTGGAACTACTCAAAGCACAATGCACATTTACCTTTCTCTTTCGATTATTGCATGTGCCATATGAGCTATAGACAACATTCTCAAACTCAAACATGAAAATAAAAACACAACAGGAGAGCCTGTGAGCATTCAAGACTGACATTCTTACCAGCGTATGCGGCATCCACATGTAGCCATATGAGGGGATCTTTGCTACAAATTTCACCAAGTTCCTCGATGTTGTCAAAGGCACAAGTAGAGGTTGTCCCAAGTGTTGCTACTAACTGATCAAGGAATAAAAGAGAGAAAACGTTATTAAATGTAACCAACTTCTTATAGTTTGTTTAGGTATATACGAGATCGGTGGTTGTTTTTGAAAAATTATTTCAAATGCAAATAAATATATAAATTTAGAATAGGTAAGGATTGAATTATTTGTCAATCAAAATATTGATTGAAATGTGGTGATGACCTTTAAATGACTAAGCACAAAATAATTATCTTATTAAACTTTATAAATATCTAAAAAATTTAGTGAGGCGCTCAGTTGCTCTTGTTGTTGTTGTTGTTTAGCCCTCCCCCGACCCTCAGGGAGCAGGGGGCGACCGAGTGAACGCGCATCGGGAGAAGCCACCCGAGACACGTGTGGGGGTATGGGCCTAAGTGAACCCGATATCCCTCAGGAAAGCAATGACTTCCTGAGGGCGGGTCCATAGGTGCTCCAGTGAGTGTGTGTTGTGTGTGGCCCGATGTTGTTGTAGTGTTGGACATTGTGTGAGAATGTGGGAGATTGTCCCCGGATCCGTGGAGCAGTACTCACACAGATCCGAGTCCGTCCTCCCAATTCTGTGTTTGTAAGAAGGGAGGGAAGGGTGATGTCCACATCGGAGACGTGACAGGGTTACCCTGTCACGACGCGAGAGGTGAACCTCACTGGAGTCGATTGGGGGAGGCCTAACTCCTAGGAGAGAGTTAGGTGGGAAGGAGGAAATTGCTCTGTCTGTGAGTGTGGTGTGTATATGTTGTTGTAGTGAAGTGTTGGGTGGGGTGTCTGGGAGTGTATTAAAGATGTTTCTGTAGTGTGTGGCTGGTGTAAGGTGAATTTTTCGTGGAGTCCTACGCTCAATTTGCATGTAGTGGGTGTTGTTTGTGTGCAGCCGGTGGCAATCCGGAGTGCAGTGTTTTGTGTACGCTGGAGTTTGTGTAGGTGTGTGTTGGCTGTATCAGGTGACCAAGCTGTGTGCGCGTATGTGAGGATGGGTCTAATGAACTGTTTGTATGGTGTTGTTGTGTCTTCCTTGGAGTGTCCGTAAGTAGTGTGAGTGAGGGCGCGCATGACGTTCAGTCTGTTTTTGGCTCTGTTGTTGGTGTCGTTAATGTGGTGTTTAAACCTCATGCCGCGGTCAAGTGTGATTCCAAGGATTTTAGGCGTGTTGTTGATGGCAAGGGGAGTGTTGTTAAGTGTTTTGTTTGGATGGGTATTGTATTCACGAGTATGGGGGGAGATGAGTGTGAGGGAGGATTTGTTTGCGGAGACCTTTAGTCTGTTTGTTTCTAGCCAGTTTTCTAGTGAGTAGATGTATGTTTGTAAATTGTTGGCTGCGGTCTCGTGTTTGGGATGTTGCGACATGATTGTGACATCATCCGCATATGTAAGGGTGTGTACCGAGGTGTTTGTTGGCGTGGGGAGGTCGTGGAGGCATAAATTGAAGAGAGTAGGTGAGAGAACGGAGCCCTGCGGTACTCCATCAGTGTAGTGTCGTGTTCTGGAGGACTTGCCGTTGTAGAGTGTTTTGCCAGAGTGGCCTGAGAGATAATTGGCAAGCCATTTTTTAAACAAGTCGTGGATGTGTGTGTTGAGTATTTTGTTAATGAGTAGTAGTCGTGGAACTGTATCGAAGGCTTTACTTATGTCAATGGCAGCTATAAGTGTCCTACTTGCAGGTTAGTTAGAGTTCAAGCCTTCGAGTGTTGTTTGTGTGAGGTGGGTAAGGAGAGTAGATGTGGAATGTTCGGATCTGAAGCCGTGTTGTGAGGGGGATAGTGGGATGTGTGGTGTTATGTTGTTGAGAACCAGCCTCTCGAGTATTTTGGAGGGGGTAGAGAGTAAGGAGATAGGTCTATATGAGGCTAGATCTGTGGGGGGTTTGTTGGGCTTCAGAATCGGGATGATCTTGGCTTGTTTCCATGTGTTGGGTATACTATTGTTCTGAACTGAGTAGTTGAAGATGTCTGTGAAGACCCTGATGGCGTGTGGTCCTAGATGTTTTAAATGTTTGTTTGATATTCCATCAGGGCCTGTGGAGGGAGTGTTCTTAGTAGCCCGGATAGCCTCGGTGACCATTGCCGGGGTGAAGGGAGGTGTAGGGAGATGATTAGTGCATGTTCTGTGCAGGCGACGCAGTATTTTCCTATCTATTGGGCGTGTGGGTAACCTACTTGTATTAGAATAATGTTTGTTAAGAGCGTTCGCCTGCTGTGTGTCGGTGAGTATTGTGTTGTTGTGTGTAAGGGACTCGTGTGTTTTTGGTTGGTCTATGTATTTGTTATTGAGTCCCCTAATGAGTTTCCAGAGTTTGTTTGCGTCTGAGCGGAAATTAATAGTGTTTAGTGTGTTTTGCCATATGTTCCGTTGCTGTGTTTTAATTTCCGCTTCAATGTCAGTGTTGAGTTGTTGTATGCGTGTTATGGTATCATGTGTGGGTGTGAGAGTGCGAAGGTGTTTCCTAATCTGTATTAAGTGTTTTATGTTTGGAGTGAAGGTGGGGTTAAAGTGTCTGATGTTACCTGTGGGTATAAAGTGTTTGTTTGCGGTAGAGATTATGTTGGTGATATGTTTTGTGGCTGCATCTATGGAAGAGAAGTTGTTTAAGTTAAAGTGTTCTAGTTGGTTTTCCACAGATGCAGTAAATTCGTTTCAATGTGCTTTTTTGTAGTTAGTGAAAGTGTGTCGTTGTTTGTGTGGGCTAAGAGGTGCGTGTAGGTTGTATGTGATGAGTATGGGAAGGTGGTCAGAACTAAGTTCGTGTAGTGTTTTCCACGAGGAGCGGAGTGTAATGTCGGGAGGGGCAAATGTAATGTCGGGAGATGTTGGTTGTGTGTGTATGTTAAAGGGTTTTCGTGTTGGTGTGTGTGCATCGTTGAGTATAATGTGTGTGTCAAGTTGTGTAGTGATTGTGTCGGCTCGAGTGTCTGTTTGTTGTGTGGTGAGCCAGGTAGGGTCGTGAGCGTTGAAATCCCCCAGGATGAGAGAGTTAGTGAGGGTGTTTAGGTGTTCTAGGTGTGGTGTGTATCCTGGGGGTGTGGAGTCTGTGGGGGGTATGTAAATGTTTGTTATGTTGTATATGCGTTTGTGTATCTGTATACGTATAGACTGTAATTCAAGTGTGGGATCTTGTGGCATTCGTGAGAGTGTTTCGGCAGTTGTGTTAGTGAAGGGTATGTTTTTGTGGATCAGTGTGATGAGGCCCCCTCCGCCTCGTGTAGGCCGATCGTGTCTGAGTGTTGTGTATCCAGGAAACTTTGGTGTGATTTTGTTATTGGTGAGTTTTGTTTCCTGGATAGTGGCTATATGTATGTGGTGTTCGTGTAGGAGTGTCTTGAGTTGCATGCGCTTGTTTTGAATGCCGTTTATGTTAAATTGTAAAATCTTCAGTGTGTTGCGTGGACCAGTAGGAAGATTAGTAGGAAAAACAGGATCAGGTTGAGGAAGGGGAGGACCAGGATGGCCAGGTGCAGGTACAGGTGGAAGAACAGGCTGAGCAATAGGAGGAGGAATAGGCGCAAGAGGAGTGAGAGCGATAGCAGGAGGGGTGTTGGGTGGTATATGTGGTGGTGTAGAAAGAGCAGTTATTAGGACAGGTGTAGATTGAAGAAGGGGAGGACCAGGAGGGCCAGGTGGAGTAACAGGTGGAAGAATAGGTCGAGTGATAGGGGAAGATGTGGATGGAAGAGAGGCGGTAGCGATAGTAGGAGAGAGGGGAGTGGGGTTGGGAGTGTTGGGTGGTGTTGTTGGAGTAATGTTGTGTGAAGGGTGACAGTTTTTACACCGCCAACCCTGTGGGATATGTGTATGTTGGTGGACCCCAGAGCAGCGTTTATGGTAGTGTGTCCAGCTGCTACAGGCTTCACACTGAATTCCGCCTGTTCGGCGGGTCCAGGGAAGACTGCATGTTGGACACATGTAAGGGCCAGGATTTGTCTCAATGTCACCGGAGAGTAGGAGTAGGAGAGTTAAAGGGGGGAAGTATGCCGGCTCACACTCCCCCCTTGGGGAAAAAACGCTCTGGGGCTGTGTGTGTACGAGGGTGTGCAAAGCCCGGGGCGACACTCGGGTCGCGTCCCCACTGGGTGAGAACGGGGGGTTGAAGAGACTTTCGTGCCCATATTGGGCCACGCCGCCACCGCGTGTAGGCTCTCTTTTGGGCGGCTCAGTTGCTCTTAGGCACTCATCGTGGCAATCGTCTCAAAACAAATACATCATATTTAGGGCATATTGGTACTCTGAGTGAACTACGAATGCAAACACGCCTAAAAGTATTGCTTAAGATGATGCAACAGCTACTTGTAAAGGCAGAAACTGAAACATCACCACTGCCGTGGCTACACCAGAAATCGCAGAATTGAATTAAAATGTGGACCCATTCAGTCAGACTAGTACCTGATTTTTTAATTCGAAAGACTTTCCTTCCTCTCAATCGAATTTTACCGACTTTACCATTCCTATTTGTGCGTTTGAGTAGCAGTGTCCCCTGGACTTCAACTATCACCTCTACAACAAAAAAAACTTAACTTATTCCTCCAAATCCAATTAGTTCGATTATTTTCATCCTTGTTCAAGTGCTTCTTCACCCTTTTTTCATGAGCAATTCTTAAAGGGCGTTCAGATGTTTTTAGACAATCATAGTTACAACACACAACACGTACATCTCTCTTAACTCACGACTGTGGTTTTTATCAAAACATTGCACAACTTAAGTTTCACACAGATAATCAAGATAGCTCATGCTTAAAAGAAATGAACTATAGGTTAAAGCCTATGAACTAATTAAAATTATCAGTTAAAATGTTAAATTTCATATTTTTCATTATGATTGAAAATGTGGAACAGTGCGATAACTACGAACTTATCATAGTTTGTCACTATTTTTATTTCGTATAGCTCTTTGGGTGTACTTAAATTTGTTTTCAATATAAATAGTAGATATTTAATATATATCTTATTCAAAACACACAGTTTGGGATTAATATAAGTATCAAACCATATATTATTAATTTGATATCAACTCACACAGCAAGGTACCAGTCCTTTCTTCTTGTCTTCTTCAATAGCGGCTTTGAGAACATCTCCTCGTAATGAAAATTTCTCATCTGTTGGAAGTTTCCGGAAATTCACACCAGCGATTATACCAGCCTTCTCAATGCTTGAGTGAGCTTGATCTGTGGAAGATATAGAATTAGAAATTATACTTATCTGTAAATGGTAATATGCAAAGTGGAATTCAAACAAAAGTATAAAATAAAAGAGAGGAAATAGACCGTACACAGTTAGATACAACACTTTCGTTCCATCAAAAATAATGTTTACCAAGTATGAATTTTTCCTTTAAATTTCACATTAATGTGAATCAGAATAATGGAATGAAATAAAATATACAATTTATTAAAGAAAATACATTTGATTCTATAATTTTCTTTCTCACCTGAAGAGTAGTAAACCAGAGTGGCCAAGTTCTCAAATTCGGTCTTCCCATTCTTGGAGAGGTGAACGAGAGCTTTTTTCTTAGCGGCGAGAAGAGCAACTAGAGTTGCTTCACTGGCTGTACTCTGACGAAGAAAAATAATCTAACATATAAAGATAATTGTTTTTTTTATTATTTAAAGAAGGTCTGCTTCTTCTGGCAGGAGGCCTTTAAAAAGAAAAAATCTTTTGAAGATCCTCGTTCTATTTATGGTTAGTAGTTGGAAGTTTCTGAAATCAGGTTTCAATCGAGATTTTATCGTATATATAAAGACAAGTCATATTAAAGGGGCAGTAAATAGAATTGGCACTTATTAAAATAAATGTTGTTAGTAATTAGTTATATTTTTTTAGAATCTATTCGTCTATAATGCAACGAATAACCCGAAAAAATGATATTATTATATGTATGTGTCGCTCCTCAATGACGCTGCGATCTGTTTGTTTATTTGATAGCTTTATTTTGCCAAAGTTTTAAATAATAAGTATACAGTGCACGTAAATTATCAAGATTAATATTTAATATATTGTAAACTTAAATTTAATGTAAAAAATAATAGATCGGGAATGAAAACGACATATTTCCTCAGAATAATTTCCCTACCTGGATGACTCTCAATAATAAGATCTTTCGGTTAGGTATAAGTATCAACATGTTTTGTTATGTAAATCTTTTGAAGTGAGTATTAAGATATTTTGAATAGGCGAGTATTTAGTTATTTATTATAGTTTCCTAACCTGGATAACTCCTCCACCCGATCCACCAGAAAGAAAGCAAGGAGGCAGCCCAATCATTTTACCAAGCCAATCCATCATCACAACCTCCAGTTCAGTGCAAGCTGGAGATGCATTCTGAAGAACAGGAAATTAGTCACACACGATGTACGGTTGAGGGGTTCTCTCAGAAAATTCGGTGTCGGAATATTCGGAATAATAATAAATTGGCTCTTAACATAAATGGTCGTTATGTAGTTTGTTGCATCCGCTAGTTCCTGAGCAATCATGACTCATTGTGCCAAGAGATGGGAGATTGAGAAATAACCTAGAAATTACATGGTCCCAATGTGGTATTCCATTCTCATGGAATGTTACCTTGGGAGAAAATGAATTGCCATATTGGCCAAACCTGATTAATATATAGCGTATCAGCATCATATGGCTGAAAACTTGATTAAAAAATTATCAACATCTTGGGCCAAGAGGGTTCCAACATAATAGCCCATGCTGTCACCATGTTCACCCATTTTGCAAAAATTCAGACTGTACCAATACGATTTGTCAGCTTAGTGCCCGCATGGGTTAACTTGTGATACTTGGGTTTGTTGTACGACATTCTTCATGATAGTTTAATGACATGGCAAAGGGTTTCAAAAGGAGGCACGCCCCCCTTTACATCTAACTGATAAGATTTTATTATACCTCAGACATAAAGTGCCGAGACCGAAACTTTTGTGAACGAGATTTCCGAGACCGAAATTTCTAGCCTCTCGGTTGAGGCCATCATAATTTTTATTTATTATAGTTAACTCTTTTGCTAAATATTCAAGTAACTGAACCCATCTTTTAAGTGACTTTAAATGAACTATTCATACGATAATAATTTAATAGGAAAACAAAATATAAAATATGTGATGATAAGAGGGTAAATATATATAAAATGCTACAGACAAATGAATGAATATATCTATTACGGTTATTATTCTAATAGAGATGATATACTTTTAAAATCCTTAACCATTTGGTAAACTTAGGAATTCCTCTATAATGAAATCCTGTATAATAGTGAATTTTTAGAGTCCTGCTTAACGGATTAGCAGCTATTGTGAACAATTTTTGTTAGTCTGCGGCCATTAGTTTTATAAAAATAATGGCCAATCATGGAAGGCTAAAGGAAATTGGAACACTAATCATTCCTCAGGAATGATTCAGAACGTTATATTCACTATTCAGAATTTCATCCTAGAGGAGGTCTAATGTATGTACTAAGATCTTGTAGCAGAACATTAAAAAGGAGGATAAATACTGTACCCATGTGAATCCGATGCAAGACAGACCACCACAGAGCATGTCTCCCAACATGGCAGGGTAGCTGTTAGCGGTGGGAAAATACGCATGGAAATGTGGAGACAGCCAATTCGTCATCTGGAAAAGGGAAATACTAATAATAACATAATAATAGATAAAACATATTTATACCATAAATGTACATAAAAAAAACAATAATTATAACTACTGTTATTTCAGAACTGAAAGAATCTTTACTTTCTCCGACAATTGACAGTTTTTTCTCTCTCCTTTGAATATTCGAGCTAAGAAAGTACAAATAAATATTCTCCTTATACCTTGGACGAGCATTGTAGTTTATAATCACTATCTCTATATTCTAGATGATTCTCACCCCAGGTAGGATCAGTTTGTCCACATCACTCATGATGTCCTCAAATTTTTCTGGAGTCTCTGGTGCATCCTCTGGCATCTGAGGACGCAAGTAACCAGGCTGCACATCTGAAAGCGGCTTCCTGAAATGATAATATTTGGAATTAGGAGATATCTTAGAAAATCACCAATCTATAATAGGTGATACCGGCCTAAGGGGTTCTAGGTCAATTCGCCGAAAACACATTCGCCGAAAGCAAATTCGCCGAAAACGCATTCGTCGCACGACACATTCGCCGAACGACACTTTCGCCGAAAATATGATTATTTTAAAAGGTAAAACAAATTTATCTCATATGTCCAGATTGAATTACGTATAGGTGAACGTACAAATAAGTGTATAAATTACTTTACAATACTCTGCATAATTATTGGTTAAACTTTATTTGGAATTTACGTTATTTTAATTAACTCATATAATGTTATTGCTGCATTATTTGTGTCAGTTTATTAACTTTATGTTAATCCAAATTTCTGTGTACAATTATTAGTTACAAAAGAAAAAGAATTTTCACAAATTTATTTCCAGGTTTTAAGAATATTCATTTACTATTACCATCATACCCAGTCAGAAAAATAAGGTTGTATTATGAGTGGCTATGGTTGGCGAGGTTATATTATAGGAGATTATGAGCGGCATCCCCGCCAATTCAAAGAATATAGGTGATTATGAGAGGCATCCCCGCTCATAAAATATAGGCGGGATATGCAACCATAAATCGACCATAATATAATCGGACTGCCCGCCTATAAAATAAATCATAAATTTTATAGGAGATTATGAGCGGCATCCCCGCTCAAGAAAATATAAGCGGCATCGCAACCATAATCAACCATAATAGGTACAAGTGCGCTTCCCGCTTATAGTTGAAAATATATATTTTACATTATTTGAATATGCATACCATATACTATACCTACCTATATCAAAATAAGATCAAAGTAGTAGGTTTGTTATAGTTTGAAATATAGTAATTCTCTTCTGAGCGCAATTCCAAACTTTTTTTGTAGTACATACCACATACCACTTTCTATAACTGTTACACATGAATATTCTGAGCATATCTCCGTATAGATTGGCTGCAGAGTACCTATATACCAATCAAGCAAGCATGTTTATTGATTTAACTATATAGGCACTTAAATATATTAGTATTATGTATTAAGAACTTTATGCAATATTTATACCATAATAATTCAGGAAGCATAAACTAGTAACGCGAAATTGACGCAATAATTTCACATTGTAAATTTTTGGTAAATTAATTTCATGTTTCGATGATACCTATTGCTATTTCTAAATTTTCCAAATCGATAATTTCATAATTTTCATTGATAACATATATAATATATTGATTACGAAATTGCGTATTTCATTGTATTTTGTTTATTTGGATGTGTTAATTAATGTGTCGATTAATTTTCTTAAAACAGATATTTTAAATTAATTTTAATTTAGATTAATCCTATTTTAAAATTATTATTGCGGCAATAATTTGTCTCAATATTGAAGTTAATGCCTCGTAGATGGAACTACGAACGAAAAACAAATCTTACATAATTTTTCAATATACGATTAAATTGTTATCTAATAATCTAGCCGCATTTACACACCCATGCATGCATGATGCATACGAATAACCAAGTCAGCCACTCATATCAATACCCGATAGGAACTGATCAACCATCTCACTTTTTCTTACCAGTTTAAATACCTATAACTCTGATAATTGAAATTATATGAAGTTTGAGAACTCTCCACATATTAGCTAATTAATTAGCTGGGTGGTGGTATTATTCTTCACCCAGACATTTAATAATTTAGGTAGCCTCCCTCCCACGAATTATTTTATTATGAAAATAAGAAAATTAGGTACAGTTGATGATCATATGCCAATATCGATCATATGGAAAATAAAACTGTCAGATTTACATTACTGATAATTGCTCTTATTACGTAGCTACTTGGTTAATTATTTTGATGTTATGTAGTTTCCTTTTTTAAAATAAAAATAAGATGTTGGTAGCCCTGTTGGGTGTTGGCTGCCTGATTGCAGTGACGTTGCAAATTCCCGCCAGCCAAAGTTTTCCAGGATTGAGGAATCCTGATTCCTGACGTTCCTGACTAGGAATGGTGCAAATACATAGCTTTTTATCTAGGTAATCTTCGATCAATCATCTAATTATTGAACTGTTTGGACAAATATTGAAAACGAAGCTAAGTTAGGCTAGCTAACTACCTACCTTATGGAAGAAGAAACTCTTGTTAACGGTAAGTTTTCTTAAGTTGCTTTAAGCATCCAGGTGACAACTTTTAAAGGTAGGTACTAGATATCTATCAATTTCATTGAATTTACAGCAGAATATTGGTCGATTAGTAACAGGCTAACAGCTAACTTGAAAGGTAGTACCTACCTACTTATTTTAACTAGGGCAATTAAAAAACCTAGATACTAGGGTCCCCTTTTATTTCAGATTGCGACTCTCTCAAGAAAGTTTCTAAAACCTTCTGAATCAAATTTTCATTGAAATGTTGCATACCAATGATACCATTTATAACAAAAGATGTGCAATATCTATACCTAGCCTATAGGTAGGCTATACAGCCTATAGGCAATTTGGCAAATGCAATAAATTATTAGGTAGGTACCTAGGTTGGTAATATATATGTTACCTAATATTAATTTGAAGCTATGATATTTACCTTAGAGGCCGCAGTTAGGTACTGTCATTGAATTACCTAGTGTGCCAGAATTTAACTAGTTAGGCACTTCATCCAAACTATCTACTACCTAATTATAGTTTAACTTCTCTTCACTTCCTCTAAGCTCTTAGTAAAATAGGTAGGTAGCCGGTAGGTACCTAGTGTGATTCTTAAACTCCAAAACCATCTCCTATGTTAGTTAAAGCAAATTATTTAATTGATTGTTTTAGATTTTTAAAGGTGAAAACTCATATAAGTATGTCTAATTGGCTTTAAATTTTGAATTAATTCCTATGTTTCCATGTTAATTTTGGCTTGAAATATGAGCCAAATTGGCTTTGCTCAGAATTTTTGTGAAATTTTGGCTCTAAAGTTGGCTTACAATTTTCCAGCCTCTGAAACATGGCATAGTACCTACCTAATTATCAGTTACCATTAATTAATTTAATTTAGCTGAGGGAGATTCTGAATCTGCTACGGAGAGCATGAGAGTACCTACTTAAGTTCTAACTCTCTCGACTTAAAATCTCTGCGAGTCAGAAGACACATTATGCAAAGTGGCCACAAAGTTACAAACTCGCCAATATATTATAATATTGGTGAGTAATGACAAGGTATACTTTAGTTATTTAAGCACCTAGCAAATCCTATGTGTGCATCTTTTATTTTTGAATTTTGAATTTCATCCTTGGTATTGTTGTTACCTAACTAGTTTGGCTCCACTGCCTATGAAGCTATGGTAAGTTCACCAAGAAAAGTGATATTTCAAATTGTTGAAATAAGAAACACTCACTCAGCTTGGCTCTGCAGTTGTAACTGCTGTTAAACTGCATTTTTTCCAGGTAACAATAAAGCATGGCTTGCTCATTATCTTCTTGAAGAGTTTGACAATCATTTTGAGCCCTTAATTGCATATTATTTTCTCCTATGCTGCTATGTTATTTTGGAGAGAAATCATAATAATTGGATTTTTGGGAAAGAAATTTATTCTTATTTGGAGAGAACTATAAAAATGGAGAGTTCTTGATCCATAATATTTCATTTGGCCATTTGTTTTTCTAACTCTTTAAAAAAAAAAAAGATAACTTTATGCAAGAGAATCAAATTATTATAAATTCATTACAAAATAGCCAGACTCCAGAAACTTGTAAGTGTTAACAGTACCTAACTCTTTTTCTAAATTTTCTTGTAAATGTTAATACATTTCTATGGTTTATTAATTAATAATACATTGCAATTCTTTCAAAGATAAATTAAAATAACTATTTATTTATTGAATAGCTAGATACAAATAAATTTTGAATCTCATGCTATTGGTATGGAAATAGATATGACAATTTTATGTAATTTAATTCAAAATATTTTCTTTGCAGTGATTCAAGTTGTGAATGGTGGTACAATGAGGAAATTTTTCAGTTAAAAACCAATATTGCCAAATTGGAAAAATGGATGGTTAATCCAAAATCTTCATACCTGCCAACCCTGTGGAAGAGTTAGACAGTATGTCTAAAAACAGCTCTCTGGTACTTATTAATTAAAAACAATTTGGATTCCATGAAGTAGCTACTAACAAAAATATTATCTAAGCATGAGATAATCATACCATTTATCTTTTTCAGATCTCTATTCTCAATCTTATTCCTTTTAAAGTCTGGGTCACTGCAGATCATTGAGAGACAACTGGTGGAAAAAACAAATGGAGAATTTTCTGTAGTCAATTAATCTTCAGAGATCATAAGATCTTAAAATTTGTGTTAGGTTAGTATGAATGAATGTTACCAACTTATTGTCTATCTAAACTTCTAAAGTATGCGATTGTTCAAACATTTTACACAGATATTATCAGTAATAAGAATTGACGTTTTTCAAACTATGTATTGCACTTTCCAGGTACTATCAAATCTACACACATATGCATCTCCTAAAGAAGAAAAATATATCCGCCGATCAGGAGTTTATGATTGGGAATGTGGCAGGAAGTTGAATGTGTACACTACAATGTATGTTCTCGAATGAAATAATTTTTATTGAGAACTACAAACGAAATGAAATTTTGCCTATATAGGCCGAATAGCTAATCTATAAAATTTTCATTTTACACCTAATAAATAAATAGATGAATAAATAAATACACATAATAAATTTTCTTGCCAGCTATGTAACACAACATTTCCAAAATGATTACAAACTATGACATTTTTTGTAATTAGCAAAATTAATTGAACACATTCCTGTATTGAAATATTGTTTTTCATCTGACAATCTTATTTCAGCTTCTTCTCTTGTTCCTGAATCTGCAATTCACTCTGGTGCTGTGACTGCAATTCACTCTGGTGCTGTGACTGCAATTCACTCTGGTGCTGTGACTGCAATTCACTCTGGTGCTGTGACTGCAATTCACTCTGGTGCTGTGACTGCAATTCACTCTGGTGCTGTGACTGCAATTCACTCTGGTGCTGCCACTGCAATTCACTTTGGTGCTGCCACTGCAATTCACTTTGGTGCTGCCACTGCAATTCACTCTGGTGCTGTGACTGCAATTCACTTTGGTGCTGCCACTGCAATTCACTTTGGTGCTGCCACTGCAATTCACTTTGGTGCTGCCACTGCAATTCACTCTGGTGCTCCCACTCCAATTCACTCTGGTGCTGCCACTCCAATTCACTCTGGTGCTGCCACTCCAATTCACTCTGGTGCTGCCACTCCAATTCACTCTGGTGCTCCCACTGCAATTCACTCTGGTGCTGTTAGTGCAATTCACTCTGTGTGGATACCCTGATGGTATTGTTAGAACTCTGTTTTGTCCATGTAGCTAACTTCTCCCCTAGTTAGCTACATGGTAGGATTCTTTACAGCCCTACCTACCATTTTTTCTGAAGTGACTTTACATAATATGTATAATTCATATGTAAGTAGCAGGTAGAAATTCAGATATGATACTAGGTTGTTGGTAGGCTTTTCAAATCTCATGTAGAATACTTGTACCTTTTTTATGTGGTTGAGGGCGGGGTCTGATTATCAGAAATTTTTGCCGGTCACCCCACTGGCTGTCATGATGCTATCTTTTGGGTAGGCCTTCTTTTTGTTATATTGTAGTTTTATTAGTTTAGAGTCTCTTTTTTTTTTTCTCTAACTTTCCTTTGTATCTTTCCTCTTCCTTCTGCCTTGCTATGTCGATGGGTAAGCAAACTGACTGTGTCCATGGGTAAGCAGACTGACTGCGTAGGTCTCTTATCCATGGGTAAGCAGACTGACTGTGTAGGTCTCTTGTCCATGGGTAAGCAGACTGACTGTGTAGGTCTCTTATCCATAGGTAAGCATACTGACTGTATAGGTCTTAAGTCTAACCCATGGATGTCTATTTTTGTGGCATTTCATAATACATCTATTCCTTTTAATTAGCAGCTATATTTATGTGTTAAATATATCTTTTTAAATATTATTTCACAGCTTTAAATATCCTCTTAATAAATAATACTTTATATATTTTCATTTAATCCAATACCCAACCAAAAAAATTTAAGGTTGGCAGAAAAGCCATTATGGTCGGGCTGCCGTACCCAATATGGTTGGCAATATAGGTGCCAAAAGTCCGCTTTGCCGACCATAATTATGGTTGGTTAGCCAACTATAATTATGGTTGGTGAGCCAACCATACCCTGCCTATGTATGTATAGGCGGAGTATGGTTGGCTCGTCACTCATATATAGGCGGCGTATGGTTGGCTTACCAACCGTAATTATGATTGGCAAAGCGGACTTTTGGCACCTATATTGGCAACCATATTGGGTACGGCAGCCCGACCATAATGGCTTTTCTGCCAACCTTAATTTTCTGATTGGGTAGAATATTAACAATATGGAGAAATGTATTTGAGTACAAAAAGGAAGTCGAAATCAATTTTGTTCAGCAACCCCTTTTTTTAAAAATGAAAAGTTTATGTCAGAATAAATGGATTGAATATCTCTAAATCTTCAATTTGCAAGATTGAAAATCTCGAAAACCTAGAAATAAATCTGTTGTATTAACTTCCTTTTTGTACTCAAACACATGTCTCCATATTGTCAATATTTTATAAAAGGAATAGTTATATGTAAGTTCATTTATATGTAATTTCATTTGGACATGTGAGATAAATTTATTTACCTTTTTAAATAATCATATTTTTCGGCGAATGTGTCGTGCGGCGAATTTGTTTTCGGCGAATGGACCGGTCACCGGCCTAAGGTACTTAGAATATAAAAAGACAGTTAGTTACTACTCATGAACCAGCATTTTTCATAATAGAAATAGCGGTTCATGAAAGGCCAAACAGATAAATAGTTTTCAGCAGATAACTAGTGTTCATTATATGTAGATTCAGAGTTAAGGCCAAATGGGTCTGCTCCATCCATTGAGCTGAGAACTTTTAATGTCCAAGTTATGATTAACTGTAAACTTTCCAACTGTTATACCCAGGGTACATATATTTACTACAAGGTAGACTGGTAGAGTATTGCACAGGTTCATATCAAAATGTAACAGTTTTGTTGTGAAAGACGCTTCGGTGACCCGGGATAAATTTTTTACATAGAAACAACGTATGTTATTCATTCTTTTTAGAATCGTATGATTTAACTTCTTTTAATTTGACTAAACTGGCTGAGTTCAGCATTACCTTGATTATTCTCAAGATATATTTACTTAGAAGGTATTGTAAATGCCTTGATACGAGTTTTATACAACAACGAACAAACATGTGACCCTGCAATATTATATTACATACTCTATATACTGTACAGCGAGTTAAATAGTTATTTGTATATAAGGATTTGTCCATGGTTGTTTGTACAGTGTATGGATGCCATGAAAAAGTATTTAACCTGCTGTATAGCAAGGCTTATAGACTATAATGTATATGAACCTTGATGTAAAGTATATAAAGTATGTAATCTAACATTGCAGGGTCACATTTATGTAGCGTTCGTATGTGCGTATATGTTTATGTACAAGGGAGTCTAAAATTCGTATCAAGGCGTAGCATCTCATCTCACATTTTTTCGGCGAAAGTGTCATTCGGCGAAACAGTCATGCGGAGAATGTGTTTTCGGCGAATGAACGTAGAACCAAACTGAGTGAGGATATATTGCGTCAGTGTCACTTTCTAAGCCACACAGGGGAGTGGCAAGCCCCCTGCAGACACACAACCGGACCGTTAACCTAACCTTTTAGCATTAGGCACTTTTTTTAACGACCCAGTTAAAATTTGGTGCAGTATAGCGGACGTTTTACTGTAGTTTATGGCAGTCTCAGCATTTCTAAGCAGCGCTCAGCAGATAATCTCTGCTTTCTACAAATGTTTACCGCGACCTACGGAGGCCACTGCAGTATAAGGACGAGATAATCTGTGGAGGTTTGACGCGTTATTATCTGCCGAAAACTCTGGAGAACAGAGCATAGAAAATCTTCAGAGTTTATAGTCGATAATATTGGCTAAAATCTCCAGAGATTGAAGCACCACATATTGCTCATGAATCATAATCCAACAAATTAATTTGAACAAAAATACAACTTCTTTATCGATAGTGTAGCTAATAATAGGTAATAATAGCTATAGTTAATTAATTGGTGGATAGCCCTAATATAAAATAAACATTAATCACTATTGTTCTTGGTACTCAGCTATGGTTTGGCTCATTCAGTTTTATATTAAATCTATTGTTACCTAATATTTATTTAACCACGGATATCATTGAGTAATTTGTATGCGTTTTTATATTTCTCATTTGTCAGAGTGAACCACTAAATTTTTTTAAAGTAACACTCATAGAAGATCAAAGCAATAGTGAAGTCTGACAATGTTGATATCAGGCTTTATCAGAATACAGTTTTTCTGTATCTTCTCACTGAATGAACTGAAACAGCTCTCATCAGACTCACACATCGATCATGTAGGTTCTAATAGTACTTCCATGCGTACATATGACTGAGAATCGTAGTTACAGGAGACATTCTTAAATAATTTCCATGAATATCAAAGTGCTGATGCTTGATTATAGATAAAATGATTTATAAAGATAAATTATAAGCATACTAAACTACCATTGCATATAATGTTTTCAATTTATAAGATATTAGGTAATTATTTACCCTGATGTAGGTTATTATTCGTCAAATTAAACTTTTGGCATGTAGGAATATATAAAATATATCATAGGTATATAGAATATATAATGACATTCTTATAAACAAGCTGACATTGGCCTTAGTTTAATAAGTTTACTCCAAAATGTATATATTGTATATAATGCATACAATATACTGCATATATATAGTTAGTACAGAAAATTAATTTGGTTCATCTAACAACGATTCAATATTATAAGTGAAATAATTGCAATAACTAACCAGTTAAAATTATATACTAATATTATTATAACATTAATCATGTATTTGTTCTTCATCCGCGCCATCTAAATAGGTATATTGGAATACAAGAATACCAAATAACACGAAATCATTATTGAAAAAAATCGGTCATTCTTAATAATTATTTAAAGATAAAATCATTTCCATGCTGAAAATATTAAAAACAGGGTTGCAAAACGAAATATATAGAACAATTATTTTGTACGTTCTAAAGAAAAATATCGGATTTTTTTATTGAGAACCATTGAACCTGCCGTATTTTCAATAGTTTCTAGTTTAAAATAAGGTTCTGTGGTGAATTAATGTTTTAAGTTATTAATTTATTGGTGAAAGTGGAATTGTGTATCTATCACGTGTATAGTATTTAAGAGTTCAGTGGTTATTGTATCCTATTGAAAAAAAAAAAAAAAAAATAGCTATGCTAGGCTATATATTTTATAATATAGCCTATAGCTAATTTGTACTTTTTTGGGTTTTGAAATTCACTACCTACGGTCCTACCTAACTAGGTGCCTACTAGGCTACTCATGACACCAGTTATCTATCTGACAATAAATGATTTTTCACCTAGCTATGTATAATGTACTAGCACATAGGTATCAGGAAATGCACTGTAACATGTACTCCAAGTAGCCTATGTCCAAGTTACTCCCACTGTGACATATCTATGTACTAGCTACCCACAGCCAACAGGCGACTCAAGTTATTAGTTATAGAGTACTACCGATGTCAGTTAAGCAAATTAGTTGGCTTCTATTTTAAATGGTCCACTCGTCCACACATTCTGATAGCTAGTATATACCTTAGCCATGTTTCAAAGTGTGCACTGTGAACAAAGTCGCCAGTATAGCCTATATTGATACGTATCTAAAAGATGAGCGGCACACCAGATCACGGCGCACCCACCATACGTTCTATCAGATAGATCATAGGTAGATTGAAAGATGATTTATGATAGGTACCTATATGTAGAAATGTATTGAATTTGATATTTGTTTCAAATTTATGACTGATAGTCTGATGGTACCTGAATGATGTGAATCCACAACCAGTCTGTATTTGGTTTACAAAATTCCAATTACTTTTCCAAAAAGCTGAAAGAAAAATCAGAAAAATACATCCCTACCTACCTATTTCATGATCCTAAGATAGCTATTCGAATGAGCCACCAACATTTTTTTTATTTACCTAGCCACCAAAAATAAAAAAAATAATGGTAAGTTGGTAACATTATAGTTATACTAACATAGGAATACCTTAAATAGCTAAAATCCACAGACTTTACTAGTATAATATTATTTTCGAAGGGGAAAAATTCCACTGACAAGTGGATGGGATTTACCATGAAATACAGTCTGGGCATTATACCAGTCTGTATTTGGGGCACAAAATTCCACTTGACTTTTTAAAAGTTGAAAAAATCCACTAGACTATAAATTTCTATTAATTTGGCTGATCCAGCAACTTTTTTCTAACTTATCCACCAAAAATTAATGGTAACATAGGATTATTGGAATAAATGGCTATAAAAATTAAAAATCCACCGACTTTGCCAGAATATTATTTTCAAAGGGCAAAAAATTCCACCGACATGTCGGTGAAAATTACCACAAAATACAGACTGGGACATTAATTGAGTCAGAGAGATAGATATTCGCAGTCGCTAGAATCTTGACTGACTACTAGGTATATTGAATTTTCTAAAATAGTTTTGAATTCATTCCTACCTATGATCTATCCAGAATGCAGGAACTGGTAAAGTGTTCTCCAAGATATCCTACATTTTGACTTATGTTCATGTTCTCAGTAAAATACATGTAAATGTAGGAGGAAATTATTGATTGTTTGCACAGAAAATGTTAAAATGTCATATATTCTGCAGACTGGCTAGTACCTATACAAGCTTCGATTATTAAAAGAGATCTCTGTATTATTGTATACAAAATATGCCAGTTAATCTGTTGATGCCAATTAATTGACCCTCAGCCTTACATAATAAGTTACATTTGTAAAGGTCAAAACTCAGATATGTCTAATTGGCTTAAAGCCAGTCTACAGAATATGGGACATTTTTAACATTTTCTGTAATAACAGTCTGAACAGTCCTTAGTTTTCTCCTATATTTGCATTAATTTGACTGAGAACAGAAGCCAAAACAGAAGATTTTTTGGAGAACAGTTTACCAGTTCCTACAGTCTGGGCTTAATGTTTTGATTTAATTTAATTTCTATGTTCCCATGTTAATTTGGCCTAAAATTTTAAGAAATGAGCCAAAATTGACATGTCTCAGAATCTTTCAATTTTGGCTTGAAATTGGCTAACAATCTGCCAGTCTCTTGAACATGGCATGATGATTATTCAGATTATATAAGATGCATCTTGACAGTTTCAATATATTTAGGTACCTATTCTCATGTAAATTTTGGCACTAGCTATATTTAGAGAGTCAACATAGTTTTAAAATTTAGATAAATGGAGCAGTAAAATTAGGTTACTCTCACTAGAAACCTTTCTTTGACTGACGGAGGTTGCTTTTCTTTGACGGAGGTTGCTTTTCTTTGACGGAGGTTGCTTTTCTTTGACGGAGGTTGCTTTTCTTTGACGGAGGTTGCTTTTCTTTGACGGAGGTTGCTTTTCTTTGACGGAGGTTGCTTTTCTTTGACGGAGGTTGCTTTTCTTTGACGGAGGTTGCTTTTCTTTGACGGAGGTTGCTTTTCTTTGACGGAGGTTGCTTTTCTTTGACGGAGGTTGCTTTTCTTTGACGGAGGTTGCTTTTCTTTGACGGAGGTTGCTTTTCTTTGACGGAGGTTGCTTTTCTTTGACGGAGGTTGCTTTTCTTTGACGGAGGTTGCTTTTCTTTGACGGAGGTTGCTTTTCTTTGACGGAGGTTGCTTTTCTTTGACGGAGGTTGCTTTTCTTTGACGGAGGTTGCTTTTCTTTGACGGAGGTTGCTTTTCTTTGACGGAGGTTGCTTTTCTTTGACGGAGGTCGCTTTTCTTTGACGGAGGTCGCTTTTCTTTGACGGAGGTCGCTTTTCTTTGACGGAGGTCGCTTTTCTTTGACGGAGGTCGCTTTTCTTTGACGGAGGTCGCTTTTCTTTGACGGAGGTCGCTTTTCTTAGATAGAGGTCGCTTGGAGGTCGCTTTTCTTTGATGGAGGTCGCTTTTCTTTGACGGAGGTCGCTTTTCTTTGACGGAGGTCGCCTTTTCTTTGATGGAGGTCGCTTTTCTTTGATGGAGGTCGCTTTTCTTTGATGGAGGTCGCTTTTCTTTGATGGAGGTCGCTTTTCTTTGATGGAGGTCGCTTTTCTTTGACGGAGGTCGCTTTTCTTTGACGGAGGTTGCTTTTCTTTGACGGAGGTTGCTTTTCTTTGACGGAGGTTGCTTTTCTTTGACGGAGGTCGCTTTTCTGTGACGGAGGTCGCTTTTCTGTGACGGAGGTCGCTTTTCTGTGACGGAGGTCGCTTTTCTGTGACGGAGGTCGCTTTTCTGTGACGGAGGTCGCTTATCTGTGACGGAGGTCGCTTATCTGTGACGGAGGTCGCTTATCTGTGACGGAGGTCGCTTATCTGTGACGGAGGTCGCTTATCTGTGACGGAGGTCGCTTAACTGTGACGGAGGTCGCTTAACTGTGACGGAGGTCGCTTAACTGTGACGGAGGTCGCTTAACTGTGACGGAGGTCGCTTAACTGTGACGGAGGTCGCTTAACTGTGACGGAGGTCGCTTATCTGTGACGGAGGTCGCTTATCTGTGACGGAGGTCGCTTATCTGTGACGGAGGTCGCTTATCTGTGACGGAGGTCGCTTATCTGTGACGGAGGACGCTTATCTGTGACGGAGGTCGCTTATCTGTGACGGAGGTCGCTTATCTGTGACGGAGGTCGCTTATCTGTGACGGAGGTCGCTTATCTGTGACGGAGGTCGCTTATCTGTGACGGAGGTCGCTTATCTGTGACGGAGGTCGCTTATCTGTGACGGAGGTCGCTTTTCTTTGTCGGAGGTCGCTTTTCTTCCATTTTACAAACCAGTCTGCAAAACATGCACAATCAGTCTTCAAATATTCAATTTTTGGAGCAATTCTTTCCAAAAGATTTTTAAATTCCTCTCTAAAATGGCCAGAAATCTCAAAACACTCTCCAATAATTACATGTAAACATAGGGAATTGATTAACTAATTGTCGCCAGATAATTCAGGACACTAATTTCAAGGCCATAATAGTCACCGGATAAATTTCACAACTTCATGCATCTTTTGCAGACTGGGTTACAGAGTATGTCAGTTAAAGCCAATTAATTGGCTTAAATTTCAAGAGGTCAAAATTCAGATATGTCTAATTGGCTTAAAATTTTGAATTAATTCCTATGTTCCCATGGACGCAGGTGACTATTTTTTGACGCAGGAGGTGACTATTTTTTGACGCAGGAGGTGACTTTCTTTTGATGCAGGGGGTGACTATTTTTTGACGCAGGAGGTGACTTTCTTTTGACACAGGAGGTGACTATTTTTTGACGCAAGGTACACACGACACTTTTTTTTCACACCTGTTACACCCCTATTTAATTATCTCGTCTATTCTTCTATTAGCAACATGTGTAGAATTTTAAGTGCACTCTCCTATTACAACTTAAACTAATGCATTGAGTAGAAAAATAGTGCTTAAGTCATAGTTCAGAGATGGTTCCGTTATTTGATCATGATGGCCATACTTAAAAAGATGATGCTGGGTGGTTATTATATACTATATTATTCAGAGTCAAAATCCTTGCTCATTCACCAGTGTCATTGTTTTGAGTCCTTTGACCAATGAGATATTTTACAAAGTATCTCAAATGGTCAGATAATCCAAGAAACTTTGATAGATATTTGAATTTAAAGCATATTTTTCCCATATTGTCATGCTAAAACTCAATAATGTTTAGGACATTAAATAGAAATTTGCATAGTATGGAAGTGGCTAATATCACTCCTATTTATTTAGATAACTGGTGTTCTATCAATTATCTACCTATGTTCTTGTGTTAATTTTCATATATACACAGTGTAATCATTATTAAAAAATTATAAATAGCTAAAAATTGTGAGTTTGTTTATGATAATCTGTATTCCTCCCTCTGGATATTGTTACTAACTAGGCTATTTTTATATATGTTCATGAATTTGTTTGTTATATATGTCAAAACTTTTGTTTTTCTTTTCAGGATTATAATTATTCAACACATTCCAAAAGGAAACTAGTTTGGGAAATTTTGTATGTATCAAACAATCAAGGATATTCAGTTCAAACTTTAACATGTCTTTAGATGATGAAGAGGACATGATGCTATTCAATATGAAGTACCTATAAGGTAAGTTCAGCTCTCTTTTCAATCTTAAATAAAATAATTGACACAATGGAATTTACTAGAGATGCACCGATACCATATTGTTAAATGATACCAGTACCAAGTCCAATACCAGTTTTTTTTTTTAAAGTATGATATTCACAAGTGTTACTTGCTCAGTGTAATAGCTATAAATTTCATTTGTTATATTATTTTTGTTATTGCAATTAGCTAAAGTGTACCTAGTTTTGAACTACAGTGTACCTAGTTTTGAACTACAGTGTACCTAGTTTTGAACTACAGTGTACCTAGTTTTGAACTACAGTGTGCCTAGTTTTGAACTACAGTGTGCCTAGTTTTGAACTACAGTGTGCCTAGTTTTGAACTACAGTGTGCCTAGTTTTGAACTACAGTGTGCCTAGTTTTGAACTACAGTGTGCCTAGTTTTGAACTGCAGTGTGCCTAGTTTTGAACTGCAGTGTGCCTAGTTTTGAACTGCAGTGTGCCTAGTTTTGAACTGCAGTGTGCCTAGTTTTGAACTGCAGTGTGCCTAGTTTTGAACTGCAGTGTGCCTAGTTTTGAACTGCAGTGTGCCTAGTTTTGAACTGCAGTGTGCCTAGTTTTGAACTGCAGTGTGCCTAGTTTTGAACTGCAGTGTGCCTAGTTTTGAACTGCAGTGTGCCTAGTTTTGAACTGCAGTGTGCCTAGTTTTGAACTGCAGTGTGCCTAGTTTTGAACTGCAGTGTGCCTAGTTTTGAACTGCAGTGTGCCTAGTTTTGAACTGCAGTGTGCCTAGTTAGTTTCGAAGTATGTATTTTTATTCATCTGTTGATTAATTACAGCAATATCAGCTGTCTAGTTGAACATAAATTTACTATTATAAGCACGAAATGTAATTATTCAGTGAATTGTTTATAATGTTCGTTTCAATTTTCAGAAACACTGTCCGGACCCGATTTCAAACCAGTTCATAAAACCATTGGAATATCCCTATAGAATTATGGCGATTGGGATGGACATAGAGGAAGGGGCATACGCTCCCACACCTGAGCACGGTCATGAGCCTCTATAGAATTCTGGCGATTGGGATGGACATAGAGGAAGGGGCATACGCTCCCACACCTAAGCACGGTCATGAGCCCCCCTGATCACGAGCCCCCCCCCCCCCCCCCCCAGGTCATGAGCCCCCTGGTCACGAGCCCCCTCCCCCCCTCCCTGTTGTTTAATCCTTTTTCACATAGTTAAACAAATGAAGAACTATGTACTTGGATAGAAATAACTGAGAGTTGCTAATGTAGTTTCACTAGTTTGTTGTACTGCACACTCAATGATTGATTAATGACCTGGCAGGGGGGTCAGGGGGATTAAATAATATAGGTAAATAAATGAGGATTAAAAAACAGATGGCTCGTAATCGGGGGGGGGGGGGTGCTTATGACCTACACCCCCGAGGAACGCGTTATCAAAGTTGGCGACCTAATCTCTTACTCTTCTCCCAATTTATATTTGTAAGTATGGTTACATTTTTTATTATTAGTAACAAGTGGTACTCATTTTACAAACTTTGACAATCAGTTAGAGAGGAAAAATATATAAGTAAGATTTACAATGTATAGCTTTAGTTTGCTTACCAATAAATGAATTTAAAGCTATCTACTTCACTTTTATAACCTCACCACTACTCTTTACAGTCTATTATATCGTAAATGGAAAAGGAGATGGTGTCCCTTCAGCCCTGAACTGTTGTAGCTAATTTGGAATGTATTATTTTACCATGTTTATTTTTATTAACGCTACTTGCAGTTTTGGAGAATAGCGCAAAGTTATATTCATCAACTGCGAGGTCTTAGATTTTTGTATTAGGAAGTCTTCATTTCCCATCATCTCCTTCTTCCATCCACCATCGCCACAGGTGCTTGTGACTCTTTTCGTCACAATCCTTGGTAAGTGACAGCATTCACGGAGAAGTTTTTTTTCCATTCATTAGTATTGTCACTGACGGGTGGCAGGTGACATTGTATATAGAGCCATTTTTTTCTGACTGATTCTTCCAGTCCCTTTTATTTAATTTCCTTTTGATGTAGCTAAACGATATGGCCTTTTTTTCTGAAAAAGACATTTAACCCCTACTAAATAAATTTTTCCCTAACTTGAAACGTCAATCACATTAATTCAACTAGCTATTTAGACATCATGATCATTTTTTACCCTCATGGTAGATATTTGACTGGAATATTGCTGCCGAATAACGTCACATTCATAATATGAAGTATATATGCGTTAAACGCGTCATATTTTATAGTATGAATATGTGCGTTCATATTCAGCGCAGTATTGGCGCAGTCAATATTTGCCATGAGGGTATTTTTTCTCTAGTGTTTCACGCGTGGCCACGGACGCTACGCGGTCGCGCATTAGTAGTTAGGACGCGCGTGTCTGCAGTTTAGGGTAGCGCCCCAGTGTAGTTCAGTGCAGTGGGGGGACGTAGAATGAGGTCCCCAAAAGCGGACAAAAATGCTCTGTCGCGGCCCTATCGCGGCCTTCTGCCTGCCATGATGCCGGCCCTGCGCGCCCCACCCGCTGCCCCTATCCTGCACCGAATTTTAACTGGGGAGGGATTATTGCCCTGATTCGTTAAAGATGAATTTTGATGATCATAAACCATAAGGAAAGATTTATATCTCCCAACCTTATAAATTACCTTCACAAAATTGCGGAAGTTTAAGTATTGATCGGCCTTCATTAGCTTCGGAAAATTGCAGACGGTTATGTTTTAATCGGCAATACTTCTTTGTAATATTTGAACATAAATTAATGAAAAAAATTTAATTTGTATAACTCAAAGTCTATTATACCAAATTGCCTGAAGTTTGGTATGACCATTGGTCAAGGAACCATTTGATTAGATCTGGTCGAAAGTCAAATTCACGAAAAGGTCAAAATACTCAAAATACTCAAGAAGGTCTATGAATACTCGGTTCAGTTTAACTAGATTTATTATCTATATCTGAGATATTGGCATGCAGGTTTTATGCGAATCCGAATAAGAATCTTGGGGCATATACTTTTACAAAATTTGTTAGTTTATTTTAATGTGCTTTTATTGAATAACATATGTATATGCTACTGATAAGTATTTATTTATAACTAGTGCTTATCAGTAGATATTTTTTTTGTTATTCATGTAACTCACCGTTGTCGAATGGTATCATTGTACTCGATGATGAAGTCGATCATCTGCGTAGCGGCGGTACGGAACTCTTCAGAATTCATCGTAATGGACCTAGTAACTAAAATCTGAAATGAATTATTATTATTATATATTGGCTGGATGAATTAGAAGAAGGCTTTTGGTGAACCTATGAACCATATCTTATTTAAGGGAATCTGATTCCATATTGAATATACTTTTGATTTCAAAGACGATTTTACGGTAGGTCAGTAATTTATCAGAAAATATGTAAAAGTTATAACAAACTCATCTGAGATATATACTCAAGAAAGACAAAGGTAAGGTAGATTCCTAGTTATTGGACGTATTCACAACCGTATAATAATTATATGATATACATTATATATTTTTTAGTATGATCACATCTAATAAATTGTTTCCAAAATATATAAATACCAATCTGCACCATATAAGGTTAGTTATCTAACCTAAAAAGTGTTTCAACAGATGTTGAAATTTGTATGCTGAACAAATTTTATTGAGCGTTTTTCATGTTCAAGCAGTATTTTAAAACATTTACTTTGTTGATAACGGTATTTGAAGACTTATTTGTACTTAACTGTATTTAAAGTTCGTGAATACTCCTATGCACTTAATTATAAATCAAGTACTTAAATGTTTATAACAAATAAGGTTATTTGTACCATTTAAAAGTTATATTATAGAAATGAAATGTTATTAAAATAGAAGGTGAGATATTATATAATAAATAGATAATAACTGCAATGAAGAGATCTTTCAATAATGATATAAATTGATGAATCAATCTAATTTAACAAATTAAAAAGGACTAAAAATATATTTATTTGAATAATCTAACTAATAATATTAATCAGTAACAAAACAGTTCATTGTTTTAGGGCCAAATTGCAACTAACCTTCAGATATAAGTAATAACTAGTTTGCATTTCTTATCAGTAGAGCAATCTTCCCTTTTGAGATCAAGTATACACCAATAAGTATAAGGATAAGGATTTATTGATGAAACATAAAAACATAATCACCAAGCCCTTATATAATTACCTCTAACAACAGGAATTGTAACGTCCACACCAAACTAAAGAGCAATAAATGAGTCCATAGTAAATGGACTCTAAACAGAAAAAAACCATTGTGGCTTTTTTTATTTCACAATCACCACTAAATTAGTAGTTCGATGATATCATATCAGCTATGGTATCAGAGAGAAACATTGGGCAATTTTGTACTACATGTGTCAGAGTGGTGCAGTAATGTATATTAAAGTTGATTTAATTTCATAGCATCAGTTTGAAATTTTTTTTTCACAGAACTAAAATAATGATAAGAATTTTAATTTTATAGCCTCAGTTTGAAGATTTTTTTTTCACAGAACTGATGGACTCGGAAACCATTTCTTTTTATTGTCAGAATATCTTAGTGTTATTTTTATTGCCGAATAGACTTCTTAAAAAGCCAATATCTCCGTTAAATTCAGAACAGAAGTCACCCAACTGATTCACAAGACCAAAGATATCAGTTTAGTTATGTTAGTGAGTGGTAGAAAGTTTTATTTGGCTTCAAATTTTGAAGGATCGGTAGCTACTCTATTCTTCGATCATGTACCCAACAAACAGTAGTGAATCGATATTTTTCGTGTCAAATTTTTCGTCATTTCGTGGGTTATGCTCTCTCGTTCGAAACATGATCTCCAAATTTTTTATCATCAATAACTTTTAGAATATTTTGTATACATAATGTTGTTGTGTCTTCAAATTTCCGACTCTGCAATGATCTTTTCCGAAAGACTTTAAGACTCTTCGATCACTCCTGAAGCAATATCTTCCTCTTGTTGCTATGAAAATAGTCAACTATTAATTAAAATACAGTCTCAAGTGTAATTATACCTGTTGTACTAGCATTAGTTTACTTTGGAGGTAAATTTCGAAGTGTTTATTTTGGTGTTCGCAGCAAACAAGTTGGGACTTGTTTATCTTCTGATTTTGGTCGGCAATAACCAGGGAACAGGAACTAAAAGGGTGTAGTAACTAGTAGACGACACAAAAATTTGACAACAACACATTTCTTGTTTGTGACTGAACGGCTCATAATTCCTCGTTTATTTATGCTAATATCGAGAAGTTCAAAGTCATTTTATGAGGGTTTCGTGTAAAAGAAAAGTGAAAAATGGTGATTTAACCTCAAAGTTGAATATATAGATAAAATTCAGGTGTGTTTTTATTGTTAATTTCTTTAACTTATCTATAAAAAATAGGGTCTTGAACATATGCTACCTAGGAGCCTAAACTAGTGCTATTTAACTGCTAAATTGTAGTTCCTATGGATAACGAATAAGGAAAAAAATAATGGAAATACAATTTAACCAATGCCTAGTTAGTAATTGATAAGAAAAAAAATTTAGAAGTGACTAAGTTTAAGTAGGTTTTCCCATGTTTCAAAGTGAGGTCAGAGTAGCTATTTCCAGTCATCCAGTGGTCACGTCAAACTAGATTCGATCAGATGATTACCATACCCTGTGTTACTGTATCCTGGCTATAACCTCAAGTAGGAGTAGGTGGTCATCAATGGGACAAAAAACACAAAAAATATAGATATTTAATTTACTATGGGCAAAATATGAACAACAAAAAACATACGTAATACAGATATTCCTTTATAAAAGGAAACTAACTAGAATGCTATCACATTATCTGTTGACTAAAAAAAAGTAATCCAAAAAAATTGTCCCATTGTATACCAGCACTGGTGAACAATGGGACAGTTCATTTAACTATTATATTGTTGAGGTTATAGTCAAATTTCAAGTTCGAATTATCTCTTTCTATTGTCTGACACTAAGTTGGTTCATACAATATCAGTTTAATGACCTCTAGCTTTACCAATTCCATGTCAGGAACATTTGAAAAATAGGACTCATTGCACTCGAATCTTCGCCCTACATCAATATTTCATATTCATCTTTTTCATCCTTTGGCTTAGTAAATTACACCAAAAGAATACGTTTTAGAAGTCTCATCAAACTCTACAAGAACATAAATCTTCATTTCCAACGTTTTCCATAGAGGTTTAAGTTCATCAAGTGAGCATATCTTCGTCCACTTCTTCCGACGAATGGATTAGTTAGATTAAGAGTTCTGTGCCAGACCAATAACAAGAGTTAATAAGTAGTCTACGAATACTTTATGAAGTGATTTCGAAGGCATTATCTTTTTTGTGGCACAGTCAAAAAGCTCTTCTTTCTCTGGTGTATCCGTTGCAATCATGCTGCGTCTTTTTCTTTAATTATGAGAAAATTGTTTTCTATGCAGTGCTTTGAGATGACCTCAGATTGCTAAAGCCCTTGTACATGGTCGAAAGTCCCGCTTCAGCTTGAAGCTCTGTTTCTACAAAAAGCCCTGAAGCTACAGTTCACGTTATTGTATCAAAAATAGATATTTATTGATTCATATGGAATAACTAGACAGTTTGGTTGACAATATGTCACTGTCCCATTGTTCACCAAATTTTCTGTCCCAATGATCACATAACGCCATTTTGAAAACATATGAGTATAGTGGTTCAACTACAAAAGTATAAAGGAAATCCTTTCATATGATCATATTCTACATATTATTTAATATTATGTAAAAATGTCATAAGCATTATATGTTAAATTAACAAATTTATAAACAATTGAAACAAAGTATGAAAAATTTAGTTTTCCCACCTCTAAAACATGTTTTCGCTTTTAAGCAGAGCTGACAGCATCCCAACCGCTGAATGCAATGCGAGTGAATGCACTGAAGTGTGCCTAATTAACCAGTAAGAAGTTGTTAAAAATTACCCTCAAATAAAAAAGTTATTGGGCATGTCCTATTGTTCCCAGTGTCCCATTGATGACCATCTTCTTCTACATTTCTTTGTGTATTTAGACTCAGTGTTGCTGCTGTCATATCACGGTTGAATGTCCACATTCAAGACGTACGATAGCCGGCTGTAAGGAGTTGTTTGGAGGCCATGTAAGAGTTTTGAACTTCTGGGAACTCATAACTGGGTTGCTTTTGCACAAGCACTTAAAAAATTTAATTCCCATTGTAAATAAATAGATATGTATGCTAAGTTTCGAATTCATTGACGGTGAACTTGATCCATTCTTCTGAAACGATGTAAACAAATGGCGTACTCTCTCAAATATTATAAGTATTATTAGGTGAATATTATAAGTGAATAGAGTGTAAAACGTGATAAAAACAATTTTATATAAGTTAATTTCCATGAAAATACACATTTAACTGAATAATAGCACATCTTTTATTTAAAAACAAATGGGAATTTTTTTTGTGACGTCACTCATAATATTTTTGGATATTCCAATATTGTACTTGGTATACTTTTCTATTTATTTACTATGCCAATTTCTATCAACAATATCCCTAATTAATGTATATGCACTGTGTATCTTCTAGAATTACTTTGTAAGTGTTCTTCCACACATGATCTGTCTTCTTACAGAAAGGTTTTTTGAGAGCTGAACATTAATAAATGCCATTACATGCTTTCCTTCATTTTCGTCCACACTTTAGGTGAGTTAATTTCTTATTTCAGTACGACGTGGTGGTTGAGATAGATAGCGTTGCTGCATTATTTTCAGCTGCATCTGACCTTATAAAGATCAGCGTTCATGCAGGTCTTGAAAAACTGAAAATGACTGTTATATCTGTCGAAAATCTTCTTTATGAATGCTTGCCATGAATCTGGTCACAATTCTTAAATCTTTAGTTTAATTTCCTTTATCCTCTATGTTGATGTCACACCTGATTGTAGCCTCAAGACCTCAGTCAGACCACTTTCGTGACATGATGGTTACAGGAGTAGGTAGCATTGTCCTTTTTCTGTTAATTTGTTCTTGTCTGTGATCATCTTCAGAATTAAATTATTCCCACTTAGTAGTTATAGCTTCCGTCAGTGCTCTTGTCTTTGAAATTCATCCTGCTGATGCTGCAAAAATAATTCTGTAACAATTTGGATATTGATCTGTTTTTAGTTTCTTCTGGGTACTTCTTCCATTTGTATATTCTTATAAATCCCGTCTACTCCTTTTATAATTCCTAATCAACCTAGCACTATTACTAGGAAACATAATAACTACAATAATTTAATCAATACTGGTAATCATTGATAGCATTTTTTGGGCAAAATTCTCACTCACTTTCAAATAATCAGTAATGACCAGTTAATATTTCTTATCAGTATAAAATCCTTACTGTTGAGGTCAAGGGTACAGATCTGAAGAGACTGTAGGGAAGACAACCTTCCTCTAAGACTTTTCTGCAGGCAATAGCACAGACCAGTAAAGCGTCATATACATGTTAGAGTAACCAGACAGTAGACACTGTTGTGGTAATCGAGTGGGACGTTATCAAGACAAACACTAAAATAGATATAGTTGTTTGATTGAATATATGCAAGTTTACAATAGATGACATTACATAAATAGCTTGAAAAGCTTCACATACATTAATTTCCTTAAATATGATCTTGACCCTGCAAACAAATTTGTCCATAAAATCTTCCATATAATTCCATCACAAAATAATAATGAGTGCCCGTGCAGTGAATGTGTGAATAATCTCTGCAGCGGTTGAACAATTAATGCATAAATTATATAACATCGAATTGAGTTTTCTTGGAAAGATTTAAATAAAAGTGAATGAAACATTTCTAAACCTTTTTACAGAAGAGCTCAAATATGAACATGTTACATTTCTTATGGCGTGCCTTAATTCTCCAATTAAATCACTGCAACTGTCAACCGTTAGAGCGGCTCACACAGAAACTCATCCCACTAATAACTTTGAAATACAACTGGTATTGACTTATTAATGAATTTGATACCTGGATGGAGCACTGGCCCACACATAAATCATCTTTCTCCTGTTCATTATAGTTGGTCCTGCATCCTATATTTTTGTCCAATCATGACCTATATCCAGAGATGGGCGAAAAGTACATCGAAACTACTCAAGTACTAAGTACAAGTACTCGTAAATAAAAGTACTTGCAGTAGTTGTCCAAGTACTCAAATAAAAAAGTACTATCAAAGTACAAGTACCAACTACATTTTAAAGTACTTTCAAGTACCAAGTACATTTATACTATTAATCACTGTTAATTAATATTTTATACTGTTAACTCTGATAGTACATCATCACAGTGACTCTTTTCTCTGATAGTACATCATCACAGTGACTCTTTTCTCTGATAAGTACATCATCACAGTGACTCTTTTCTCTGATAGTACATCATCACAGTGACTCTTTTCGCTGGTAGTACATCATCACAGTGACTCTTTTCTCTGATAGTACATCATCACAGTGACCCTTTTCTCTGATAGTACATCATCACAGTGACTCTTTTCGCTGGTAGTACATCATCACAGTGACTCTTTTCTCTGATAGTACATCATCACAGTGACTCTTTTCTCTGATAGTACATCATCACAGTGACTCTTTTCGCTGGTAGTACATCATCACAGTGACTCTTTTCTCTGATAGTACATCATCACAGTGACTCTTTTCTCTGGTAGTACATCATCAAAGTGACTCTTTTCTCTGATAGTACATCATCACAGTGACACTATTCTCTGGTAAGTACATCATCAAAGTGACTATCATCACAGTGACTCTTTTCTCTGACAGTACATCATCACAGTGACTCTTTTCTCTTATAGTACATCTTCACAGTGACTCTTTCCTCTGATAGTACATCATCACAGTGACTCTTTTCTCTTATAGTACATCATCACAGTGACTCTTTTCTCCGATAGTACATCATCACAGTGACTCTTTTCTCTGACAGTACATCATCACAGTGACTCTTTTCTCTTATAGTACATCATTACAGTGACTTATTTTGATGTACGCGTTTGGCAAATATTGGTTGCGATATCTAGGTATCAAAAAGTAATTATAGGCATTGTACTTCAATAGGTCAATATAGCTCATATGCATGATTGTAATTCAGAATATATAAAATTTCATCTTCACATGAGATTATTAAATGTCTTAGTTTCGATTCCACTGTTTGACGAACAATTTTCCAACATGTTGGACCTCTTCTGGCTCTTCAGGCTGTCTCTTCTAACTCTATATTCTAGTGTTTGACAACACTGAAATTGAACAGTTTTTATCCAGTTTGATAGTGTGTACGGTGCTGTAAATACATTTCTAGGTGGGAAAAAGATTCAATTTTACACAGATAATAGAACGAGTCAGTTATAATATCTTGTATGCAATTGGCGACATCTAGCAACTGTAGCGACATCGTCGTAAGTCTGACTGTCCTTTCATTATAAAGGGAAAAATAAAAAAATGTAGTTTACAAGGTACTTTTCACTTGGGAAGTAACAGGTACTCGTAAAAAGTACTTCAAAGTAATTATTCAAAGTACTTCAAGTAGTACTTACTTGTTTCTTAGTACTTTTACTTGGTACTTGGAGAGTACAATTCCGCTCATCTCTGACTATATCCATATGTTTAATCATGAATAATACTCGTCCGATAGAGCTGAGATTCTGACATAAGGTGTAAAATGCTCCAAATTTATGAAGTTGCTCCTGTAAATTTTCATTCCTCCCCCACCCCCCACGAAAAGTCTAAAGAATCAATGGGGGTTGGTCCTACAGAAAAATTAATAGAAGCTAATATGTTCAGCTCGACCTTCATAAGGTCAAGTAAGCTTTTTTCTTTATTTAGATTTTAAAAAATTATTTCATATTAAAAAAAATCATAATTAACTTTTTTTTTAGTAAAATAAGTTTGAGATAGAAATTCAAAAGCTCACTAGACGATCTTGGTAACTTCGAGCCGAACATATTAGCTTTCATTAATTTTTCTGTAGGACCAACCCCCATTGAGTCTATAGACTTGGCGCAAGTCAAATTTGATAAAAAAATTACTGAGATAAAAGAGTAAACAAAAAAGTTCAAAATTGAATAAGCACAAAAAAATGTATAAAAAATAAAAAAGGGATCTTTTTGTCCCTGCTAGAGAACTCAAAGGTCCCCAAAGGTAACGACGAAGCCATCTAACAAAAAAGGGAGGCTGAGCAAACATTAGTAAGGGGTGGGGGTACTGTGACGGGGTGCGGTCAAGAGCCCCTCGGTCATGAGACCCCTGATTACGAGCCTCCCCAGTCATGAGCTCCCCTAGGTCATAAGCCCCCCCCCCCCCCCGGTCACGAGCGCCCACTCCCTGTGTTTTTAATCCTCATTTACCTAGTTAAGCAAATGAAGAACTACTTAGATAGAAATAACTGAGAGTTGCTAATGTAGTTTGTTGTATCCGCTAGTTTGTTGTACTGTACACTTCATGGTTGTTTAATGACCTGGCAGGGGGGTTTGGGGGGCGGCACGCCCCCCGATATACATATATTTTATGTCCAATCAGTAATGAACTACAAAAGTTCAATTAGGATTAAATAATATAGGTAAATAAGGATTTAAAAACAGGGGGGCTCGTGACCGGTGGGGCTCATGACCGGGGGGCTTATGACCTAGGGGGGCTCATGACCGGATGGGCTCTTGACCGGGGGGAGGGGGGGGGGAAGTGACTTCTTACACTCACTGTGGCACACCCTATTTCCACCCCCCCCCCCCTCCAATATTATTCAATCCCCTCCCCCCACTAACTTATAGTTGTCACACCAAAATGAACTTTTGCAGGTTTCTTTGGTATGTTTACTGGGGAATTAAAGTAAAAAAATAAGTAAAAATTGCAAAAATAACGGTAGACGATCCCTTTCAATTATAATTATTTAGATTTATCTAAGATAACTGCTTTGTATGAGCCAGCCTCCATGTGTAGGGATGATGACGTCATGGACCCAAAACATCTCAATTGTCTCTACTGTTGTTATTTTCTATATACGGAAGATACTTTCTGTCTCTCTAGATAACATTTTCGAACTGGAGACTCCGATTAGAAGAGATACATGCGAATTTAGTGCAGATACTTATTTATACATTTATTCATTACAATTCAATTTTTCAGAAATTTTTAATCATATGAACACCGAATAGATCAACTCTAATAGATTCATGTTACGTATAAACGAACCTCTTGAGGAAAAATTCTTGAGCAAATTCAAACTTCGTTTTAACTACTGATACTTGTGATAAAAATTGCAATTCTTGGTACGTAGCATTGATTTATTGGGTGTCTGGAAAACTCCCAGTGACATTTTCTACTAATTAGTAAAATGCATTAAACTTTTTATCTTAAATAAAATTTACCAAATAAAACATTATTACAATAAAACTTTTAATTTAAATTTCACTATCAAAGTACTCAGTACATTTAACCTTGGGTTAAAGCTATCAAAAATATTTTAAATTACTAAAATGCTTTTATGTTTTAGATATCTTCCAAATGAACAAAGCTATTTAAAACATACAAGGAGTTTCGAAATCAAAATTAGTTTATACAGAATTAACACAAGGATTAATGAATATTGGAAAACTCTCAAATTAAATTGTAAAGTCACTATTTCTCGAATCTTGTGAAAAGGAGAGTGTTCTTTTTTAATTAAGATTATTCAATAACGAGATTTCTGTTCGTCACTGTAAGTAGACATAGTTGGCAACACTTCTCCATTCCATAGGAGTCAAACTTATCATTCTACAAGCCTATACCAGCAGATGAGACTCAGCCGTCTTAGAGCAATGTGATGAGTCCATCTGTCACAGCTTGAGCACAGTCAATCAGGGGAAGTCAGGAGCTACCCCTATCTTCAATGGGACACTGGGAACAATAGGACAAGCCGAATAACTTTTTTATTTGAGGGTAATTTTTAACATCATCTAAGTGGTAAAATAGGCATACTTCAGTACATTCACTCGCATTGCATTCAGCGGTTGGGATGCAGTCAGCTCTGTGTAAAAGGCAAAGGGTGTTTTAGAGATGGGAAATCTAAATTTTTCGTACTTTATTTCAATTGTTATAAATTTGTTAATTAAACATATATTGCTTGCGGCATTCTTCTATAATATTAAGTAATATGTAAGACATGATCACAAAAAAGGATTACCTTTTTACTATTGTGGTTGAGCCACTATACACACATGTTTTGAAAATGGCGTCATGGTGATCATTGGGACAGCACATCTGGTTAACAATGGGACAGTGTTGAGGACAGAATTTTCCCCTTAATGTCAAAATTTTGATGAATTTGAATGTAGTTTTCTCCTCTATAACAGACCTTAATAGCGCTGTAGCTTCAGGACTTTTTGTAAAAACAGAACTTCCAGCTGAAGCGGGTCCTTCAACCATATTATTTCATCATCAATTGTTCAAGCAATCAGAAGTTATTACAAATCACTGCATAGTAAACAAATTTCACATAATAGAAGAAAACGACGCAGTGTTGCAACAGATATCAGAGAAGGAAGATTTTTTCTTCGATGCCCTAAAAGATATGAACAACCTCTTGTTCTTGGTCTGATAAATAACTCAATCTAACTGATAATTCGTCTGAAGGAGTGAACAAAGATCATCTCATTGGAAAGATCAGTGGAATTCGAATCTCTACGAAAAAAGTTGAAAATGAAGGATATTATTTTATTGTATATGGAGTTTAATACGACTTCTAAAACGTATTCTGTTTGTGTTATTATTAAGTCAAAGAATGAAAAACAAGTGCAATGAGGTTCATTTTTTAAATGTTCCTGACATGGCATCGTAGAAGCTGAATGACATTAAACTGATATTATATGAACCAACTAAGTGTAAGACAACATAAAGAGATAATTCAGACTTGAAATTAGAGTACAGCTTCAACAATATAATAGTTAAATGAACTGTCCAATTGTTCACCACTCACCAGGGCATGTCCCATAGTTCACCAGTGCTGGTATACAATGGAACAATTTCTTTTGTTTTTTCTTTATTTATTTTCTAGTAAACGGAAAATGTGATAGCATTCTAGTTAGTTTCATTTATTAAAGAATTATCAATATTACATATCTGTTTTTTGTTTTTCATATTTTACTTATAGTGAATGAAATATTTAGCTTTTTGTGTTTTTTGTCCCATTGTTCACCACCTTCCCCTATACTAACGACAGTTCCAGCCATACTTGGTGTCTACTAGAGAACTGAGGAGAGGTCCAGGGGAATTGAACACGATCGTCGAAGTCTTTGCCAGACGCATTTATTAACCATAGGTGAGGTACTCATGGTCGAGAATAGTAATTACCTGTATAATGCCGTCTTATGCTCTCATTACTAGCTAGGTGAACCTTTATATGAATTAATATTTTCCACGAGATTTTAGGAGTGAATGGTGACTATTTTTCTATGTAATTTTTATTTTCTAATTTAGATTTCTGATTTATTTCTAGATTCAAATTAAGGAGAAGCAACTGGTTAAAGAGTGGGGCGACCACAGATTTCCGTTTCTTTATTTAGAGAAACTTTACGGCATTTCACATTTATCATTCTAAAGAACACTCTCAATAGGTTTTTGTAATTAAATATAGGTAGTTTTTTGTTTGTAAATTAGTTAAAAATATATAATAGTATTTAAATTGTGCCTAAGTCCTAAGGAATTTGAATTAAATTTGTTTTATTTTGTAAGTTTCAATTCAGCTACCAATTATAATGGAAATTATTGGTTAATAAAAAAAATCAGTCGGAGTTTTCCACACTACGAATTTTCTAATTGGAAGTTTTCCACACCGGAAGTTTTCCACCTGAGAGTTTTCCTACTACCGTTTTATTATGGTTTATAACTATAAATTTTCTATTATAATAGGAAATATTGACTATTTTTAGTTGCTTTCTCTTCTCCAAATCTCTGGAAGCTGAAATAGATTTTTTTTAATTTGAACATAATTTCACATACTACATAAAGTTATTATATTAAGACGGTGAATTGACACTAAGTACAATTAATTTTAATTCATACCGATATGGTAACAAAATTTTATTCGATGATGCAATTTAGTGGGAAACGGGAATCTTAATAAACTGTAGCTAGAAAATATGTGTATAGCTAAGCACTTTTGTTTTAATGTTAATCCATAGATATAATTTTTATCCATGAAAAATTATGCATTAAAGTCTACAATGTTTGAGATCATCACATCATGTACGCTTCCGTTTTATTATCTTGAAGAATGGAATTATTTTACCTGCCTTTCAAATTCGAGCAAAGAAATATATCAAAATGTAAGATTAAATTACAGTGTGCCAAAAAAGCTATGTTTCTTCAGTCTAAAATTTTAAAAATATAGTAAACAACGCATAATGCAAACATAATGATTGTTTGGATAATGTCTTTAAGGATAACATTTCTCTGATTAGTCGGCAAGGTGGAGAAACCAATATAGGGGGCGGAGCATCAAACCGTTATAGCTCCGTCCCTTGTTTGCCTCCTTTCCTTGCATATAGTTATGAGTTGAATTAAAATACATTTCAAATAATAAGAGCATTGAAAATCTCAACATAGATGGCTGTAATGTAGTTTGTGGTGTCCGCTAGTTTGTTGTACTGCACACTTCGTGGTTGTTTGATGATCAGGAAGAGGGGTTGGGGGTGGCACGCCCCCCAACCCCTGATCTCCATATCTTTAACCAATTAGTTGGTAACCTTAAATGTTGTTCCTAAAAAATTATCGGCAAGAAACAATATTTTAAAAGCTGTACTTTTAGTGGTAGTAAACTTTTAATTTCTAACCTTCACTCATAAAATTATGCTCTATCATTTTACTATAAGTAATATAGTATAATCAATTTACTATTTTCCTTAAAGCTATTGGATGAAATAAAAAGCATTATTTTCTACAGCAGTATTGTAATCTATTAAAGCTAAAATTATAACAAAAAGAAACAACTTTAATAAATAGGAAAACAACACTTGCAACACAAACGGAAGACATGACTCGAGGTGTTATTATAAAATGAACAATGAATACAAAGTGTAAATTATGATAAAATGCTGGGGTAAGTTCTGAGTAATAGAACGGTTCCACATTTTCAATCATAAAACAAAATGAAATTTTTTTAAATATTTATATTTTTTTTATAATCGAAATTGTGGTACCATTCGAAAATTCAAAACTCACCCTATATCAATAATAAAATTAATATAATTCTGTACATATTACTAAATCACAAAATATGCTATCTGCAATGATAACAAATAGCAGACTAGATCCATCGGAATTAAACAGAACAACTTAGTCAGGATGAAATGTATCAGTATACAGGTTGCCCCCACATCTCTCCCTTTCAACCCCCTCCCCTCCATCCCCACTGCTAACTCTCAACCCCCTCCCCATGTTCCTTTCACTCAACCTGCCCACCCCTCCCCACTCTGCTCAAAACCTTTCCATATATTACAGTTATACTTTTTTATTATAGTTGGATATTTATTCTACTAGTTGTCCTAACTACAATCTCCTTTTACGTTAACAGTTAATAACATTAATTCTAACATTAACGTGTTTCTCCTTTCCCCGTTAGGTAGAATATTTAACTTAATTACCTTAATTCTAACATTAACGTGTTTCTCCTTTCCTTGTTAGGTAGAATATCTATCTTAATTACATTAATTCTAACATTAACGTGTTTCTTTTTTTCTTATTAGGTACAATATTTAACTTAATTACCTTAACCCTAATGAGTTTGACTGTCAGAATCAACGGGAAGGTTTGACTACGTGTTTTAAATTGAAACCTATGGTATTGTTTTTTCACAAGTTGTTAGTATATATACTAAACTAATGTGTACCAAATTTCAAGTACATATATTGAACATGCAAGGAGAAATAAATCCAATGGTATGTAAGACATTGGCAACTGAGAGAGCAGAGTTTAGATTGGGTGGAGTGTGACCCAATCACAGCTCACTCATTTGTCTGTACTCCATGAAAACGTGGACAAATTCGTGCGAATTGGCTAGCCAAACTGTATTTCTACGTCACCACACATCACCAAAGTACAATTAATTCCACAATTTACGAGATTTACGCTGATTTACGCCGATACGTAAATAATTTCTAAACTTTTAAATACAAAAAATATATTTGATATTTATATAGGAACAAAGTCAAGAAATGTCAGTATATTTAAAGGAATGTCATGAAAGATATAAAGTAATTTAAATAAGATGTGACTAAAAACACACGTCAAACTCATTATGGTTAATTTTAACAATAACGTGTTTCTCCTTTCCTCGTTAGGTAGAATATTTAACTTAATTAATTATAACAGTAACGTGTTTCTCCTTTCCTTGTTAGGCAGAATATTTAACTTACTTAATTCTAACATTAACGTGTTTCTTCTTTCCTTATTAGGTACAATATTTAATTTAATTGCCTTAATTCTAACATTAACGTGTTTCTCCTTTCCTTGTTAGGTACAATATTAAATATAATTACCTTAAATCAAACATTAACATGTTTCTTCTTTTAATAATTCAAAGATAATTCAATACTCAATGATATGACTAATGAATAAAACTTTCATTTAAATAGACAATCTAAAAATCAATTTGTTTCATCTCAACAATAACCAGTCTACTTGCTTTTGAATGAGTAGAGTACTTTTTAACAAGAAAATCAACTTCATAAATAATTGTAATAACACATTTGCAATGGAAGTACCTATATAACTTTCTAAGATAGTACAATTAATGTTTCTTCACTATAATAATTCACTTCAATGTCATAATAATGAATAGAGAGTAACAACATCTTATAGGAGTGCTCGGTCAAAAGTACACCAGTGACGTCACGGGAATTGATTGAAAAATAAAATTTTCGTTATTATTTGGACAAATAAATGAAGTTATGATAGAAGCAAAAATGTAAATCACAATCCCTTTCATTTTGTTTTTTCTTTTAAAATCTGTTTGGTTTCATCCTACAGTACCTAATTAATTAAAAGAAAATTCAGTAATTTTCTTTGACGTCACTGGTTGAATGTTTGTAAATAATAAATGTGATAACGTTACTTCCTCATTCAATACTCAACATGTTCTTTGATGCTCTTTTAGGTAACTTTTCAATTTTTGAGTTGTGTAGAGTTTGGTGGTGGAAGGTAAGTTCCTTTCTCTTCTTCGGCAAGAACTGTCAGTGCGTGAGTTTGAATCTCCTTCCATGCGAAAACCATGTCTTTTTCTTCGGTGTACCGGGAACACACTGCCACACTGAAACAAATGGAACACTATAAGGTGCACTGAATTTTGAATTTGACTTTTGTGTTTTATTCTTTACTTTTCCAAATTAGAAATTTTTAAATTAAGAAAACGATTATCATGTGATCATTTTCGTGATACGAGCACTCTTACTAATGTCTACCGAGAGGTTAAACGTTGATGATACACAAGTAAAATACAATAGTTTTAACCCTTTCGAGTCACAGAGGATAAATGTGTCCTATCAAATTTTCAAATAATTCTACATGGCTTCCTATGCTCAAGAATTGCAGTAAATCTGGTTTAAATTAAACCTTTATACATCCATGCATTGTTGCTCTGTCACTGGAAATATGTTTCCCAATTTGTAGGAGACTACTGTGATACTGTGTCCAAGGGTAAAATTTCTGTAGGTAAACCGGTGTCCCACTGCTAACTATATCTAAATTGTTCATAAGGATATAATGAAGCATAAAATAAAATTTATATCTGTTTAAGAATTCAATATACGAAAGTCGACTCGAAATAGAAGCATATTTACCGCAGGAAAAGTTTTCCCCGACTTGCAGAAGGAACCAAGTGAATATTACCAGCATCATTGATCATCTTCACCAGGGCTTGGTTCATGGCATTCGAATTGGTGGTGAGAGACTTAGCCTGAAATTGAATTTTGAGTAATAAGAGAGGTACATTAAAATTAAATAAAATAGTTAAAAACAGAGAGGAAATTTACTTACCTTCAGTCTGAAGCACACGAGTCCCATAGACACTGGAGCGAAAATTTCAAACCTGTCGTCAGATCGAACCATCTCTCCAAATTGAGTAGCCAATGCAACTTGTTGTCGAATATGTTTCTGGAGACCTTCTTTTCCATAAAGTCTCATGACAAACCATAGTTTGAGAGCCCTGAAACGTCTTCCCAAAGGTATTTGCCAGTGCTGTTAAATATTAAAAATGTATCGGTAAAAATATTACGAATGAGAAATATTCTTCACATTAATTGAAGATAAAACCGAAATAACTATTTCATTCATATAAAATCAATTTGAATGTAATAATGAATAATTGTGTACGTTTAACCCAAGAATAGAACTAGAGAAATTTAATAATGAAATACCCTATAATCTGGAGCATTCTTGTTGTCTTGATGTTCATGGCGTAAGTAAACTGCATCAACGTCCATGGCGTTCACCACGTCAAAACTGTTCTTCACCCTGCAAATCATATATAAAAATAGAATACGCAATAACATTATAAGCAAATAAGTGAACTAAATTTACCAAGTCTTACCACAATGCTGAGCAATCAAAGTTAACCAGAAGCCATTTGTGAGGATTGAAATTGAAAGATTCGCACAATTCGATTCCTTTCAGAGGAGCTCTGAATTCTTCGCACACGAACGATGAACCTAAGGTAGTAAACAGATATAGGAATCATCGTTCATCCAGGAACCATGTTAAAAATAATACCTATTTCAAGTCAATACAAATATTAAAATACCTGATTTACATCTAAATCTTGGCTGGTGAATTTGTTGGTTTCGTTTGTGTGATGTGAAAATTTTCAACTGATTATTTACCTACTCATATTACGTATTTATTTATTATTTGTTGTTAACCGATTGTTCATTAACTAGTTATTCATCATCTGATCATTCGACAACTTACTATACTTCAACTGATTTTTCATTAATTCATCATTCATTAACTTATTAGTTCTTGTTATCATATAACTCCATATCTAATAAATACAGATAATCTCACCAGCGTATGCAGCATCCACGTGTAGCCAAATGATGGGATCTTTGCTGCAAATTTCACCAAGTTCCTCGATGTTGTCAAAGGCACAAGTAGAGGTTGTCCCAAGTGTTGCTATTAACTGAGTAGGTAATAAAAGAGAGAAAACGTGATTAAATGTAACCCACCTCCTCCTAAAATGTTTTACATACGAGATTTATTTTCGAACAATATGATCCAATCGAATCACGGCAAATGTATAAATTGAGAATAGGCATGAATTATTTGTCAACCAAAAATATTAATTGACTTGTGGTGATGACTTTAAATGACTTTGTTTAACAAAAAAAAATATTATAAAACAATACAAATATCGTCTATAAAGGTGGCTTGAAATGTTGGTCTCGGAAATCTCGGTCTGGAAAATTCGTTCTCGGAAAATTCGTTCTCAGAAATTTCGGTCTCGGAAATTTCAATTTAAAATATTCGTTCTCAGAAATTCTGGTCTGGAATATTCGTTCTCGCAGATTTCGATATCGGAATTATAAATGGTCTCTCAACATAAATGGGGCTATATGTAGTTTGTTGTATCCGCTAGTTTGATGCACTGCACACTTCATGATTATTTAATGACCTGCCAGGGAAGAGGAGGGCTCCGAGGGCGGCAGTTCCCTGATAAATCTAACTGATAAGTTTTATTCATGCCTCAGACCGAAACATTCGAGCCCGAAAGTTCCGAGACTGAAAATTCCGAACCCTAATTTCCGATTCAATTTCGTGTTAAATAAATGTCAAAACACGTCAAAATTACTGATGTTACGTATCATTTTAAAACGGCTAATGATGTTATCTGCTTTTAATAAATAAACTACAAATTTTAGTTTTCATAATTTCAAGTTTTCCTAACATTGTTCTTTAATAAAAATCATTAAAATACGAGACTGAATTTTCCTAGAACCGTCTATAAACATTGCCGAGCGTTCATTTGCTTTTAGGCACTCAACAGTCAACGAGGCAACACATTGCGGCATTTAGAGCTAGCTAAATTATTTTAGAAAACCACATTGTGAAAAGAAGTAATTAGTCTATGTACATATTCTACGGTCCTGGATTCTATCGATAATTATAATAACAGTTTAATGGACATTATAGGATAGTTAGGTAAAGACATCGGACAACATTCCACAGGATTGAACCACTTTATGAGTCTCTGTCTAGAAGCTAGAGTATTCAAAGCCTGAAAAATTGTAGAGCTAGTATTAGGGAGGCCCAGCAAATAGTTACTATAGAGTACAGTCTGAGTAAAGACCACTAGTTCTGTTCCTCACACAGGCTCCTGAAAAAACAGTTTAAAGTATTAACTGAACATTTGAAACTATCATACCCACGTGTTGTGTGATTGAAGATGATATTTAATATACCAGAGATTGATCAACTCATCAATGGAAGAACATAATAATTATTCTTCACCTTGGTTCGTCAATTCTTACCTAACAGATAAGTGTTTCTTTTAAAACACACAGCTTGAGATTAATATAAATATTTAACCATATATTATTTGATATCAACTCACACAGCAAGGTACCAGTCCTTTCTTCTTGTCTTCTTCAATAGCAGCTTTGAGAACATCTCCTCGCAATGAAAATTTCTCATCTGGTGGAAGTTTCCGGAGTTTGACTCCAGCGATTAATCCAGCCTTCTCAATGCTTGAGTGAGCTTGATCTGTGATAAATAGTATAATTATAATTTATACTTATCTGTAAATGGTAATAAAGTGAAATTCAAACAAAAATATAGAGAAAAAGAAGGAGAAAAGACTGTACTCATTTCTTTGTTCGTCTTCCTTTCTATTAAACTTTCGTTCAAACAGGAATGAAAAATAAAAAAAATTTCAAGGTATGTAAATTTTTTTTTTAATTTTTAGTCACGGTATTACTTTTCTGCATTTTTTAATTGTTAAAGCAGAACTAAGATACTTTCTGAGTAGTAACATTTGCAAACTCAGCTTTTTTATAAGTGGTGGTTAGTCAGACTTTCCCCAATGACATAACTGCACTTTCATACCGGAAGCAATATTGCATCCTCCTTCGCTGACACTCTGTGTTAATCTGAAGGGTGAGTGCTAATTACGAACTTTTTATATAACCTATTGCATCATTCTACCAAAGATATTATACTACAACAAGATGCACTACTCTCAAGAATTTCTGTTTCAAAAAGCGCCCTCTGCATTTGAAAGCGGGTACTAAAGCAACAACAAAATTTGGTGTTGATCAAAACATTGAAAAGTTTTCAGTGTTCAGGCGAAGTAATACAGGTAAAGATCATGCTGGTTCAACAGAAAAATTATTCTGAAATCTATTCATTTTTTATAAACATTGAAAACTATTCAATTTTTATAGTCAAATAAATTGATATGAAGTTTTAATTGACTCGTCTGATATAGCCATACGTACCAAAAAGGTGACTACATATTTTCCTATCATGTTTTAATTGCACATCAAAGTTAACATAGGAAATTTGGAATTAATTCAATAATCATACCAGCCACATATGACCTTAAATATTATTTAATTATTTATAACTAGCCAACTAAGTACTGACAGAAGTGAGAAAACTCAAACTTTTCAAAGTTTTGATCAACACCAAATGTTGTTGTTGCTTTAGTACCCGCTTTCAAATGCAGATGGCGCTTTTTGAAACAGAAATTCTTGAGAGTAGTGTAACTTGTTGTAGTATAATATCTTTGATTCTACCATGTGGTTAGATCTATAGCCAACTCTGACTGTGAGCTATAGCACATTTTTTATGTGGTTAGTCCTAGTACCCGCGATAACTGAAAGAGTTAACATAAGTCCGAATATTGAGACTAAAGAAAAATATATCTACTATTTATTAAGAAGGTATATTTTTTTCATTGTTTTCTTCCTCACCCGAAGAATAGAAGACCAAAGTAGCCATGTTCTCAAATTCGGTCTTCCCATTCTTGGAGAGGTGATCGAGAGCTTTTTTCTTAGCGGCGAGAAGAGCAACTAGAGTTGCTTCACTGGCTGTACCCTGGAAAAGAAAGATAATTTATTGAAACTCATTCATGATATTTACAGTTGCAAGGTTAATTTTTGAAATCAGTTTTCAAACCTGATTTTATCGTAAACAAGTCATATTATGTCAATGTAGCAAACGGAGTTAGCTAAAAATATATTAGAAAATCGTAGATCTGAAATAAGTCATAAAATGTGTCTACCTGCCTTTGAGTCTAGGTATGTTTCACATGAAGCAATTAAAGATTTACTGACAGCTTAGAAATTATTGTAATAATAAATGAACCTTTTTCTAAGTGAGCCAAATAGTAGTTTATGAGTTAGAGATTCAAGCGGTTAGGCCCAACCAAGTTATGGACCGGGTCTTAGCTCATTAGTGATTTTCTGTTGAAATGCTTAGATCTATATAAGGCCTGGAAATATTAGAATAGAGTTCAGTGTTCAATAGGGTTCAGTTAGTCGGGTTCAGTACCTACTTAAGAGTCAGTAGCTACTTCAAACCGGCCCGTCCGATCTGGTCTGGTGTGCTCTCATCTGTACCATCTTCTGTATCCATTTATTAAGACTCTACCAATTGTGGATTTAAATGTGGTGTAATTCAAAAGACGTAAAATACAACTAACCCTTTGTTGCCCATCGTCATCATTACCCTATCATTTATATAGGAGGGGAAAGTAAGTCATTTAGAAGCAAAACTCAATAACCACTTACATCAGTGATTCTATAAAAGGTAATATTCAGTTATATGTATATCATTCATAAATCAATCTTAAATAAATACAAATATCAAGATATTTCGAGTAGGTAAGTATCAAAATATATATGCTCTCACTCTAATTTCTTTACATGAATTACTCGAAAAATTAAGATCTTTTGACAGGTAAGGGTCGAAATTTACTCACTCTAGTTTCTCTACCTGAATAGCTCCGAAAAATAAGACTATTTGGTTAAGTAAGTATCAAGATCTTTGGTATAGAGAAGCATCAAGATATTTCTCACTCAAGTTTCCTTACCTGGATAACTCCTCCACCCGATCCACCAGAGAGAAAGCAAGGTGGCAGCCCAATCATTTTGCCAAGCCAATCCATCATCACAACCTCCAGTTCAGTGCAAGCTGGAGATGCATTCTGAAGAATAAGAAAATAGTCATTCACGATGTTTATGGTTAAGGACATCCACAGAATTTAAGAAAATCCACTGTACACCTGGACTGATAGCTGAACTGGTTTTACAGAATAGCAAATCCGTAAAGAAAGGGCCGTACACACGTAGGGTTTTTTAAGTCTTTCCACCAGACTTTTTGCTAAGCTCTTCCTACTTTTTCAACAAGAATATAAGAAAAAGAGGGTAGGAGGAGCTTAGCAAAAAGTCTGGTGGAAAGACTTAAAAAACCCTACGTGTGTACGGCCCTTTAGAAGCCAGAGATATTATCAGTCCAGGTATAGAGTAGTCTGTGAAACATCACACTTTTTTCTTTTGCATAGTTAATTACTTTGCAAAATATTAAAGTAACTATACCCCTCTTTTTGAGATAAATTAGTTCTAATTATTTTATTGAATTGAGAATTTTGAGTCACTTAATATTATTATACGTCAACCCATTTTAAAAATAGTGACAGTTCTTTTATTAGGTGTTTAACCTAGTGTCTTTTAATGTTCAATAAATCTTACTATAAATTGTATGTTCCTTTACTGATTTTATGTTATAATTGGCAATAATAGATTGACTATCGAAACGTCCTGATTTTAAAAAAATGCACCCTTCAGTATTTAAAAAGTGTCAAAATTTTATATGAAAATATTGATATCAAAATTGTGTTGCATAATTTGACTGTGTGTATGAATTTTTGCCGTCAAAAATAGATTTGAATCAAAATTGTGATAGATCAAATCAGTTCGATGTTTTTTTGACGATTCGTTACATATTTCACTTGGTGGTGGTGTGGATGGACGCATGACATTGTCTCCTTTCTTTGAATGGACAAAGCCGATTATAACTGAAATTGGATGGAAAAACTAATTCACATGTGTGGGCAATTATGCAATTTTGTATCAAAGTTACGTTTCAAAATTTTGATACAAACTTTTGATAGTTTTTTGAACGTGAAAATTCCAGAAGGCTTTTTAAAACTATTTATAATAAATTATGAGCCATTAAAATAAGAATTTTAAAATATTTGACTAAAATTATCTTGAAAAATAAGAAGAGAAAATATACGAAAAAGGCTAAAGAGAAATCATACTGAAGAATGATTACTAATCTAGTAGAGATAATGAACTATTTTTTTTTTTAAATGCTGTATCTATTTGGTAAACAATACTAGGATAATGTAGTTGAAACTTTAAATTGAGGATATACTGAACCCATGTGAATCCGATGCAAGACAGAGCACCACAGAGCATGTCTCCCAGCATGCCAGGGTAGCTGTTGGAACTGGGGAAATAAGCATGGAAATGAGGAGAGATCCAATTCGTCATCTGGAAGGGGGAAAAAATATATTAAGGTTCACGAAATAATAGCTAAGAAAATAAAGTTATGTATAATATAATGAATGAACACGAAAACCGATAACTAACTATTGTTATTACACAACTTGTACAATGTACAATCTATAATAACGTTTCCGATAATAAAGAGAAGTTCTATATTTTTCTTACTGTTTAGATTTGCTTTTCGTTACACAGTTTTTCTACCTTGTAATATAACTATCAAAAATCTTTAGATACAGTCGAGACTTAAAGTTTTTCATTACATAATGTGTTTTATGATAGTCATGTAAAGATTAAGGGCCATATACACGTAGGGTTTTTTCAGTCTTTCCACCAGACTTTCTGATAAGCTACTCCTACTTTTTCCTACAATTAAAAAGCTCCACCTGCAATTAATAAAAGTAGGAGGAGCTTGAAAGATGGAAAGACTGAAAAAACCTTAACAAAGCTTATAGATTCGAATGATAAGAAATGAACCTTTTTATGTGTGAAATGTATAGAGTAAATGAGTCTCAATATCTTTTACAATTCTCGTGGTTTACTTCTAGCCTGAATATATTAGTGATGTGGTTGAGACCAAACAAGGCTCATTAGTTGAGAAACTTAGAGTATATAGGGCCTGGAAATATAAGACATAGTCTTCAGCCGTGTTTAGTAGTCTAGGGGTGTAACTTAGAGTCAGTACGTAAGACTGGCATGTCTGGGCTGGCCTGCTCTCATCTGTAGTATCTACTTTAAATGGGAAAATGAGACTCCACTGGCGATTATATTTTAATAAACAATATTTCGAGCAGGTTTCTTAGCTCATTTTCTCAACACATTTTTGTGTTGAGATTTTGTGTACTGTTCGATTGACTTAACTGAACAAAGTATCTACTTTGTTCATATCATTAAGACTCTACCACATTGTGCCTTATTGCGCCTTCGTCATCTAATATTACTATTAATATCGGTGCTCAAGATATAAAGAAATAAATAACCCCTTTAAAGTTGGAAGTTGTCATCATTAACCCCCAATGTTAAACTGATTCATAAGTTTCTTTTTGGAAATGTGAAACTGTGAAAGAATCTTATACTGTACGAGCTATGAAAGTAGGTATAAATTAATATTCTGCTAATACTTTAAACTAGCATTGTAGTTTTTAATCATTATCTCTATATTCTAGATTATTCTCACCCCAGGTAGGATCAGTTTGTCCACATCACTCATGATGTCCTCAAATTTTTCTGGAGTCTCCGGTGCATCCTCTGGCATCTGAGGACGCAGGTAACCAGGCTGCACATCTGAAAGCGGCCTCCTGAAATGATAATTAGGTTAGGTCAAATATCTCATTACCATAAAACGGTCAAAAACTCAATAAATTATATCTCTATCTATGAAGGGCAATCCCTTCCAGACTCTCAACAAGACCGCTAACCTAATTTTATAGAATTATGCATTTTTCTACTTGTTTCTTTTTAACCAAGGGTAATTTCCTGACACCATATGAAGGATTTTATAACCGTAAACCATAATGGAAGGTTTTCAATCTTATAGTTCAAAAAATATAATTTAAATAGTTGTTATTTGTATCTGAGATATCTTCATGCAAGTATCATGGATGCATTACAATGTTTGTATGCAAATCTGGATATATTCAATTACAAAATAAACCCTGTGAATCCGAATAAAAAAAGTAAGACATATACCTACTGCTAGAAAATTTGTTGTTTGATTTTATGGACTTAGTATGCTTCCTTTACATTAAACATATATCAATGATATTTTTTATTTGCATTTCTTTATAACTAGTGCTTATCAATATATATTTTTGTTCTTATTCACGTAACTCACCGTTGTCGAATGGTATCATTGTACTCGATGATGAAGTCGATCATCTGCGTAGCGGCGGTACGAAACTCTTCAGAATTCATCGTAATGGATCTAGTAGCTGAAATCTGAAATGAACTATTATTGTTATATATTGGCTGGATGAATTAGAAGAAGGCAGCAGGCTACATTGTTGTTACTGAACAATATATATGATAGATTCGATAAGAAAGTGTGTTTCTAAATATTGAATATCCTTTTAACATCAAACAGACAATTTTTTCACAGTGGAGAACTAACCATTATATCGAACTCATCTGAAATATATATTAATAATATAAAAGATTGACAACCATTTTTTTCTAAATGGAGGAATTTTACCCTGGTTGAATTAACCTGTTGGATTTTAATACGGGGAAATTTTCCGTGTGGAATTTTCATGTCACGTTTCGATACGATGAAAGAAAAAATGTATAATAAGTATAATTAAAATTGATATTTTAATTGGAATCCATGATGCCTGCAACTATCACGGATACTAATTACAGAAATAGCGAGTTAAATTACTATATTATTACATAGTTTTTCTTATATGATCAAAAATGTGTACTGTTCGATAACTTGAAACTTACAATATGCATTAGGAATCAGAAATGCATTGTGTAGAAATCTTCTCTCCTTTCTCTATTGCAATCCTAAAAAGTGTTTGAACAGGTGTTGTAACTATGCAGGTGCATCGTTGTTGACAGTTCTTATAGGTAGGGCAGTACTTTGACACTTTGGAGACATGTACCTACCTACTTTGTCTACCTGTACTTAAAGATCTTATACTTATACTTAACTGTATTTGAGGTATAAGTACTTATATTTGAGGTACATTTGAGGTATACGCAGAGATGGGCGGGATTGTACTTCCAAGTACCAAGTAAAAGTACTAAGTAACAAGTAAGTACTTCAAGTACTACTTGAAGTACTTTCTAAAAAGTACTTTGAATAATTACTTAGAAGTACTTTTTACAAGTACTTGTTACTTTCCAAGTAAGAAGTACCTTATAAAGTACATTTTTTTCCTTTATAATAAAATGACAGTCAAACTTACGACGATGTCGCTACAGTTGCTAGATGTTGCCAATTGGATTTAAGATATTCTAATAGATTCTTTATATAATCTCTGTAAAATTGAATCCTTTTCTCATCTACATAAAAATGTATTTACAGCACCGTACACACTAACAAACTGGATAAAAACTGTTGGATTTTAGTGTTGTCACTTGTCAAACAATAAAACCTAGAGTTTGAAGAGCCAGAAGAGGCCCAACATGTTTGAAAAACTGTTCGTCAAACAGTAGAATCGAAACTAAGACATTGTATAATTTATGTGAAGATGATATTTTATATTTTCTGAATTACAATCATGTACATGAGCTATATTGACCAATTGAAGTACAATGCCTATAATTATTTTATGATACCTTGATATCATCCTCTATCATCCATCCCTTGATATCATCCTCATCATCATCCTCTAAACTCCTACTGTGAGGTTGTGCTGTGTAGTGAGACGCTCCTGAAATTGTGCTGTATCTCCTTTCACACTTTGTTAAAATTTGAAGATTTTCCAAATATGGCAAATGAAGAGGAAACTGAGGAGCAGAGTCTTCCAGCAGTGACTCGTAGTAATAAATCAACACAGCAGAAACAAAACAAGGTTTCAAATAGCAATAAATCTGGTGAAAACGAGGAAATTCTACGATACGTCGTCCATAAGTTCGAAGAAAAATTTGATTCATTTAAGCGTGAATTACTACTACAATTGAACATGAAAGATGAGAAAATCACCGATCTCCAGCAGCAAGTAGTGTCACTCAAGCAGAACGTTCAAACATTGGAGGAACGTATAGATGATACAGAGACTACCAGTAGACAGGAAGAATTCATTATCTCAGGTCCTGTTATTTCATCGGTTTCTAATACTGACAACCTATCTAATGCAGTCTGTAACGTTCTCAGGAACAAACTGAAGTATAATCTTCCTGTTGAAGAAATTCTATCTTCTAGACGACTTGGATCAAGACCTATTAATCAGGAACGGGATACAAGGCGCATCCTTGTTAAATTGAGAAATCACGAAAATAAAAACAGCATAATCCGCTCCTGTAAGACCTCTAGACCATCCGACCTTTACATCAACGACAATCTGACTCCTGTTCGCTCTAGAATTTTATATGTTCTCAGAAAGGCAAAGCATCGTAAACCTAATGTTCTTGCTGGTTATGGATCTCACGATGGACGTGTTTTTGCGTGGGTAAAATCCCCTAACGGTACTGCTAGAGACTCCAAGATCTACCTGAATAATTGGATTAAGCTCGAAACGTTTTGTGAAAAAGCGCTCGAATTAACAGCAAGTGATTTTCTTCAGTCCCCAATGCCCCCAGTATGACTAATTTTCAGCAGCCATTATTTGCTTGTTATGTCCAACTACATCCCTGAAAACTTGATCTTTATCTGGAATATGTTTGGAAATTTGGGTTCTCGTGTTTGCTTACAATGTGAGATATCCATTTTTTCTCGGATATATTTCATGGTTAGTAGCAAACATTTATATATTATTGTATATAGATCGATTTGCATATTATTATGTTCATCACGTGTAGATGTGTACATGTGGTGTAAGTGCGTTCTCGTGTGTGCAGCATGTAGTGGTAGCTGTACACACCGAAATGTGTGGGTGCTATGTATGCACTTTTCTATGACAATTGTTATTTGTGTGCGGTGTCTATTAGTGTTTTCGCTGATTTATGCTATTATTTCTAGGCCACGCCTTCTTCTTTGTAAGTTTGTGTTATTGTATGTGTTTCCTCTTTATTATTTAATACTAGATGGTCGATGCCCTGAATGATTATGACGCTGATATAGCTCACTTTAATGCTCTGTACCCTACACTAGGTCACAGTGACCAGTCAAATTATTACGGAATATCAGAATTCAATAATAAGTTTCCATCTGACAGCCGTGACTTTAACTTACTACATTTAAATGTGAGATCGTTATTTCCTAAGGTGGATTTGTTCGAAGCATTTGTCTCAACCATTACTTTGAAATATGATGTTTATTGTTTTAGTGAAACTTGGCTGACAACCAGCAGCTCACAGTTAATCAAATTTGATAATTATAACTCTTTCCATGTAATGAGAGGTGACGACCGTAGAGGTGGAGGAGTAAGCTTGGTGCTTCATCAGAGATTTGTGGGTGAGCAGTTAGGTGATTTGAGCTTTGTTAGTGACTATATTGAATGTATATTCGTTAAAAGTACTTTGAAATCCAAAGTGTTGCTTATTGGCACTATATACCGACCACCTGACGGTGATAAGGGGTTATTTTTCGAAAAGGTGAACCAGTTGATGTGTAAACTCTCTCATATGCGAAGTGATTACATATTTATAAGCGGGGATTTTAATCTTGATTTGATCAATATTGATAATGATAGTAATTCACTTCAATTTTGTAATCTGATGTATTCGGGTTCATTTATTCCTTTAATAACAAAGCCCACCAGAGTCACTGAACATACCTTTTCCCTAATCGATAATATTTTTACATCGAACCCTGCTAATGTGACATCTGGAATAATTCCTTGCTGTATCTCAGATCATTATATAATATTTGTGAATTTGGCCAGTTGCTTTTGTGAGGATTTGAGTGATCGAAGTCGCACTATTAGGTATAGGATGATGAATGAGTCGTGTACTAATAACTTATTTAATGCCATTTCTGCTATCGATCTTTCCTATATAACTGGGTGTAATGATGTTAATCTTGGTATTGGTCTCCTAGATGATGCTCTTAAGTGTAATTATGATATTCATTGTCCAGTTAGAGAACGGACAGTTTCATATAAGAGGTTACTTAAACCTTGGATTGACATGGATTTGAGAACTAAAATTAGGAAGCGTCAGCAATATCATGTGTTGAGTAAGCTTGGAAAAATTGATTGTGCTTTTTACAACAGGTATAGGAATAGTGTGACTGCTGAAATTAGGAGTAAAAAAGCTAAGTATATTGAAAATAAATTCCATTCTGCTCGTGAAAATGTTCGAGAGGTTTGGACTATTATTAATAAATTAATAAAACCTAATGCTAATTCTAATAGTTATCTGGCTGAACTATCAATTAATGGTAGCATTGTAAGAAATCCAGAGACAATAGCAAACGAAATGAACAAGCACTTCACTTCTGTCGGTGAAAACATTTTCAGTTCATTCGGTTCGGATGCAGATGGTGGTTATCTGCAATATTTGACTGGTAATTATCTAAATTCATTTTTCTTCAATCCAACAAATAGCTATGAAATCAGCGAAATTATTTCTTCATTTAAGAACAAACCTTGTAATATGGATACAATGCCTGTTAAAATTGTGAAAAGGCTCAGTCCTATACTATCTCCGGTACTTTCGAATTTAATTAATAGATCTATATCTTTGGGAGTGTTTCCAGATAGATTGAAGATTGCGCGTGTTGTACCCATTCATAAGGGAGGCAATTGCAGTGAACCTTCTAATTATCGACCTATTTCAATTTTGAGTGTATTCTCCAAAATATACGAAAAAGTAGCTTATCGTCAAATTTATAACTACCTTAATATGAAAGATATACTAAATTCAAATCAATTTGGATTCCAATCTAATAAGAGTACACTGCACGCAATTCTGAATTTATTGACTTTTGCATACGATGAGTTGGACAGCGGTAATCTCGTGTTCTCAATGTTTTTGGACTTTAGGAAAGCCTTTGATAGCATATCTCACGAAATATTGCTTACCAAGATGAATCATTACGGAATTCGTGGTCTTGCTAATGACTGGTTTAGATCTTACCTAACAGGCCGGAATCAAATTACCGTGGTAAATGGTGTGTCTTCTGAGAGTCGTGATATTAAGTGTGGTGTACCTCAAGGTAGCAATTTGGGCCCCCTCTTGTTCTTGGTATTCATTAATGATTTCTCTAATTGTTCGGGTTATTTCAAATTTAACCTTTTTGCTGACGACTCCGCAATATCTTGTGCTATACCACGATCATCCCTTTCTAGCAGCCACACTGTAATTAACTCCCATTTGTCCTCAATATCTGACTGGTTAATCGCTAATAGAATTCAATTGAATGTTGAGAAAACTAAGTACATGGTGCTTTCATATAGAGGCAAACACCAGGTGTCCCCTATCAGGATTTCAGGAAGTCTGGTAGAGCAGGTTGACTCTTTTAAATATCTGGGAGTTTATTTGGATGAAAATTTGAGTTTTCGTCAACACATCAATAGTTTATCTGCTAAAATATCTAAATCCTTGGGTATTCTGTATAGAATCAGTAGCTGCGTTCCAGCCAATATCTTGAAAATGCTCTATTATTCTATAATTTATCCCTATTTTGACTATTGCATTCCTGTCTGGGGAAATTGTGCTGGGTATTTAATAAACGATATATATCTTATTCAAAAGAGAGCAGTCCGGTGTGTAACGAAAAGTCATTACTTAGCCCATACAGATGGAATATTTCAGGATCTGGGGATGTTGACTGTAGGAGATATGTATACACTTAAAGTAGGGCAATACGTCTATAATACTCTGATGTATCCCAATTTTGACCCAGCTCTTTTTAACTATCTCTCTGTTAATTCCAATATTCATAATTACTCGACTCGTGGTTCATCCAACATTTTGCTACCACTGTTTAGATGTGAGAAAAGCAAGTCCTCAATTATTTATGCTGCACCTAAAATTTGGAATTCACTCGATGAAAACATTAAATCTTCATCTTCCGTTGCTAAATTTAAGATTAGTTTGAAACGTAAATTGTTAGGTTATTAAATAGCGTTTGTTTCTTCTCAGTTATTAGATCTCAATGAACTTTTTTGCAGTTGTATTTATTTAGGCTATTTTAAGTAGGTAGGCTGGTAAAATAATCCTGTGTGGATTTAGTATGAATGCGTGTACAGATTTTTTTTATTTTCTTTTTTTGTAATTTTGATTTTGCTTTTTTTGTTTTTTTTTCTCTTATTAAATTATTTCTCATAATATTTTGTAGCGTGCTGTTTTGTTTATATAGTACTTTTTTAATTAGGTTG
>CANNZV010001930.1:0-122099 GCA_947561585.1 Caprella mutica
ATTAACACTTGATTTATAATGGGATGCATAGGAATTAATTCGACATACTTTCCACGATATTTTCAGAGACTATCCGACAGAATGGGCTGAAATTTTCTGGAAACCTCCGGCCTATGGTCCTACAGAACGCTATTGATTTGTTTTAAGAAATTCAAACGGGTTTCTGAATAATTCGATTTTTGAGTTTTAATGGAATACATAGAGAATTAATTCAAATCGCTAAATACATGGTAACATATGAAATAAATAAATAAAATAAAGTTTCCAATAATCAAATCGAAAAAATATCTACAATATGTAAAAATGGTCTACAAAAATAACTGCGTTAACCATTTTTCGAAATTCGAAGTATTTTTTGAGATATGACGAAAATTAGAAAATGAAAAATAAAATCCTACGCTGGTTATCATTTTTCCTCACGAAAATAAATGATATTATTTTGCACGATTAAAAAAATAATAATTACTTTTTTAATATTGATATTGACGGGTGGGAGTAGGGATAAATATTCGAAATATATGATATTTAGAATATTTTTAATCAAATTATGACGAATTTTTCATAATTATATTAATTAATTTATTTAAATGGAATATCAGCTGCTTCCTATATATGGTGATTTTATTTCTTCTATTTTAAGCATTGAATTGATCGATGGAGTTAATTGTTTTAGTTTTTCATAATATGAGTATTTGAATAATGTTTGTGATTTGTAGTTATTTATACAGCATTCTTACATAATTATTTATGATAAATACGACAGTATTCCACATAAATTGATGACGTCACAGGACGGAAAATTACTCTCTACAGGTACCTATCTAATTCTTATGAAATGTAATGGAAAACGGGTTTTGAAATCTGTATGAACAAACGCAATAAGTAATGCTCCTAAATATTAATGTATAATAATATATGTACGATACCGTGCAATTTGCACGGGTAACCACTAGTCTATATATATAATACGCTACATCTGTCTGTGTGTATGTGTGTTACTTGGAGCAATATTACTCACAAACGGTTAGACCTAGAGACTTGAAAATTTACAAATTTTTAGAAAGTCGTGTCGAATTTAACGTGTTTAAAGGATTTTCCGAAATTCAAACGGGTTTTCGAATTATTAAAAATTGATTTATAATGGGATACATAGGAATTAATTCGACATACTTTCCAGGATATTTTCAGAGACTATCCAACAGAATGGGCTGAAATTTTCTGGAAACCTCCGTCCTATGGTCCTACAGAACGCTATTGATTGTTTCACGAAATTCGAACGGGTTTTTGAATTATTCGAATTTTAAGTTTTAATGGAATACATAGGGATTTAATTCAAATCGCTAAATACATGGTAACATACGAAATAAATAAAAAAATAAAATTTACAATAATTGAATCGAAAAAATATCTACAATATGTAAAATTGGTCTACAAAAATGACTGCGTTAACCCTTTTTCGAAATTCGAATTATATTTCAAGATATGACGAAAATTAGAAAATGAAAAATAAAATTCTGCACTGGTTATCATTTTTCCTCACGAAAATAAATGACATATTTTGCACGATTGAAAATATAATAATTAATTTTAATATTGATATTGACGGGTTGGAATATGAATAAATATTCGAAATAAATTATATTCAAAATATTTATAATCAATTGGTAACGAATTTTAGTTATTTTACATAATTATATTAATTTATTTAATAAATTGAATATCAGCTGCTACCTAGGTATATATGTGAATTTTATTTCCTCTATTTCAAACATCGAACTGATCGATATAGCTATTTGTTTTAATTTTTCATAATGGGATTATTTGAATAAAGTTTATAACTTGTAGTTACTTATACAGCTATCTTATTTAATAATTTATGATCTATACGACAGTATTCTACACAAATTGATGACGTCACGGGGCGGAAAATTATTATTTACTGGTACCTAATTCTTATGAAGTGTAATGGAAACCGGGATATGTAATGTGTATGAACAAACACGATAAAAATGTACTTGAATATTAGAAAAAAAAATATATAGTAATATATGCACGTTACCGTGCAATTTGCACGGGTACCCACTAGTTCTATATATATAATACGCTAAATCTGTCTGTATGTGTGTATGTATGTATGTTACTTGGAGCAATTTTACTCACAAACGGTTAGACTCAGAGTCTTGAAAATTTACAACTTTTTAGAAAGTGGTGTCGAATTGAACGTGTTAATAGGATTTTCCGAAATTCAAACGAGTTTTCGAATTATTTACACTTGATTTATAATGGTATACATAGGAATTAATTCGACATACTTTCCAGGATATTTTCAGAGACTATCGAATAGAATGGGCTGAAATTTTCTGGAAACCTCCGGCCTATGGTCCTACAGAACGCTATTGATTTGTTTTACGAAATTCAAACGGGTTTCTGAATAATTCGATTTTTGAGTTTTAATGGGATACATAGGGAATTAATTCAAATCGCTAAATACATGGTAACATACGAAATATATAAATAAAATAAAGTTTCCAATAATCAAATCGAAAAAATATCTACAATATGTAAAAATGGTCTACAAAAATAACTGCGTTAACCATTTTTCGAATTTCGAAGTATTTTTGAGATATGACGAAAATTAGAAAATGAAAAATAAAATCCTACGCTGGTTATCATTTTTCCTCACGAAAATAAATGATATTATTTTGCACGATTAAAAAAATAATAATTGCGTTTTTAATATTGATATTGACGGGTGGGAGTAGGGATAAATATTCGAAATATAGGATATTTAGAATATTTTTAATCAAATTATGACGAATTTTACTATTATATTAATTAATTTATTTAAATGGAATATCAGCTGCTTCCTATATATGGTGATTTTATTTCTTCTATTTTAAGCATTGAATTGATCGATGGAGTTAATTGTTTTAGTTTTTCATAATATGAGTATTTGAATAATGTTTGTGATTTGTAGTTATTTATACAGCATTCTTACATAATTATTTATGATAAATACGACAGTATTCCACATAAATTGATGACGTCACGGGACGGAAAATTACTCTCTACAGGTACCTATCTAATTCTTATGAAATGTAATGGAAAACTGGTTTTGAAATCTGTATGAACAAACGCAATAAGTAATGCTCCTAAATATTAATGTATAATAATATATGTACGATACCGTGCAATTTGCACGGGTAACCACTAGTCTATATATATAATACGCTACATCTGTCTGTGTGTATGTGTGTTACTTGGAGCAATATTACTCACAAACGGTTAGACCTAGAGACTTGAAAATTTACAAATTTTTAGAAAGTCGTGTCGAATTTAACGTGTTAAAAGGATTTTCCGGAATTCACACGGGGTTTCGAATTATTTAAAGTTGATTTATAATGGTATACATAGGAATTAATTCGACATGCTTTCCAGGATAAATTTCAGAGACTATCCAACAGAATGGGCTGAAATTTTCTGGAAACCTTTGGCCTATGGTCCTACAGAACGCTATTGATCTGTTTTACGAAATTTAACGGGTTTTTAAATTATTCAAATTTTAAGTTTTAATGGAATACATAGGGATTTAATTCAAATCGGCAAATACATGGTAACATATGAAAAAAATTAAAAAATAAAATTTGCAATAAATAAATCGAAAAAATATTTACAATATGTAAAAATGGTCTACAAAAATAACTGCATTAACCGTTTTTTGAAACTCGAAGTACTTTTCAAGATATGACGATTATTAGAAAATGAAAAATATAATCCTACGCTGGTTATCATTTTTCCTCACGAAAATAAATGACATATTTTGCACGGTTGAAAATATTATAATTAATTTTAATATTGATATTGACGGGTGGGATTATGAATAAATATTCGAAATAAATTATATTCAAAATATTTATAATCAATTGGTAACGAATTTTAGTTATTTTACATAATTATATTAATTTATTTAATAAATTGAATATCAGCTGCTACCTAGGTATATATGTGAATTTTATTTCCTCTATTTCAAACATCGAACTGATCGATGTAGCTATTTGTTTTAATTTTTCATAATGTGATTATTTGAATAATGTTTATAACTTGTAGTTACTTATACAGCTATCTTATATAATAATTTATGATCTATACGACAGTATTCCACATAAATTGATGACGTCACGGGACGGAAAATTAGTCTTTACAGGTACCTATCTAATTCTTATGAAATGTAATGGAAAACGGGTTTTGTAATCTGTATGAACAAACGCAATAAGTAATGCTCCTAAATATTAATGTATAATAATATATGTACGGTACCGTGCAATTTGCACGGGTAACCACTAGTCTATATATATATATATATAATACGCTACATCTGTCTGTGTGTATGTGTGTTACTTGGAGCAATATTACTCACAAACGGTTAGACCTAGAGACTTGAAAATTTACAAATTTTTAGAAAGTCGTGTCGAATTTAACGTGTTTAAAGGATTTTCCGAAATTCAAACGGGTTTTCGAATTATTAAAAATTGATTTATAATGGGATACATAGGAATTAATTCGACATACTTTCCAGGATATTTTCAGAGACTATCGAATAGAATGGGCTGAAATTTTCTGGAAACCTCCGGCCTATGGTCCTACAGAACGCTATTGATTTGTTTTACGAAATTCAAACGGGTTTCTGAATAATTCGATTTTTGAGTTTTAATGGGATACATAGGGAATTAATTCAAATCGCTAAATACATGGTAACATACGAAATATATAAATAAAATAAAGTTTCCAATAATCAAATCGAAAAAATATCTACAATATGTAAAAATGGTCTACAAAAATAACTGCGTTAACCATTTTTCGAATTTCGAAGTATTTTTGAGATATGACGAAAATTAGAAAATGAAAAATAAAATCCTACGCTGGTTATCATTTTTCCTCACGAAAATAAATGATATTATTTTGCACGATTAAAAAAATAATAATTGCGTTTTTAATATTGATATTGACGGGTGGGAGTAGGGATAAATATTCGAAATATAGGATATTTAGAATATTTTTAATCAAATTATGACGAATTTTACTATTATATTAATTAATTTATTTAAATGGAATATCAGCTGCTTCCTATATATGGTGATTTTATTTCTTCTATTTTAAGCATTGAATTGATCGATGGAGTTAATTGTTTTAGTTTTTCATAATATGAGTATTTGAATAATGTTTGTGATTTGTAGTTATTTATACAGCATTCTTACATAATTATTTATGATAAATACGACAGTATTCCACATAAATTGATGACGTCACGGGACGGAAAATTACTCTCTACAGGTACCTATCTAATTCTTATGAAATGTAATGGAAAACGGGTTTTGAAATCTGTATGAACAAACGCAATAAGTAATGCTCCTAAATATTAATGTATAATAATATATGTAGGGTAAGGGCTCCTTGTATCGTCCCTCTCCATTTATCGTCACGTTTCAGTTATTTTCGTCCATAACAAGACTTAGAAACATTTCTATGGTTTAGGTATTTTACAAATCGATGTCTCCATATATTTTTGTTATTGTTACAAAAATGTAAGTAATTTCATTTGAAATTACAATCAGAGTGTCAGTTTAACTGATGAGATGTATGTCAATACGGTACATTCAGGACAAACGTACCGAAATTGATTAGGTATAGAGAATTTGTTATGCGCGATTTTACGCTTCAAATAATTTTTTTTCAAAATAACGTTCATACAGTTTTACTTACGTTTAATTGCATTTCTTAAATATAAAATCAGAAATTAATTTAGTCATCAATATTTAAAATAAATCGATGTGTCGATATTTGGGTATCAATAAAGAGGATTTTCCATTTATCGTCATGGGGTGACGATAAATGGTATTTTGATCAATTTCGCAATAATTGTTTTAAAACAGTTTCATGGTTAGTAAATATATTAATTCTCAATATTTACACAAATTTTCTATGTTTAAATAGCTTTTACCCATTTATCGACCTACTAGAACTTAATTAGGGTGGTAAGCAGGGGGGGGGGGAGTAATTAGAGGGGGGAACCTATACATATATAATAGAAACAGAATAGTTGATTATACTATTCAATATACCTTGTTCATCTAAATAATGATTAGTAAAGAAATAAAATTTGATTTAATTAGAAAAAGTGTCATCTAATTTGATAAAACGTACAAAATTTCACTAGTTTTAGACGTCATATCATGTTGTTGTATTTCCATACATAATACACGTTATCCAAAGAATGTTTGCACATCTGCGTGTGATTTTAATAATTAATATAAAGCTGATATTTATCTTAAAATCATTTAGTAGATAGTTTAGTGTTTACATTTCTCTGAGATTCGGTTAATTTTTATTCACACAGTTTACGATGATATATATTTTGTGAACTTCATCTATTTGGAAAAACAAACAACGTGATCTATCAAAATTTCGATACGATTTTGGTTTTCTAAATCTTTTTCCTCTCAAAATAAATTGATTTCAGCTGAAATTATTCAAATCATAAATTAATTATTGTTAATCCATCATATTATCTTAAATGCCATTTCCAGTGTCCGGGAAAACTTTGAATATGTTAAATAAACCGCTTAAAATAAAGTTTACTATATATTTTTAATTCTTTTTGAAGTTTTTAATACTCTGTGTGACCCAATAGTACGAAACACTATTGTTATACTCAAGATAATGTAATGAGAAGAAAATTAAAAATATAGTCGCTTTGATTAATTACTTATGTAGGGGTTTTAACGTCTGCTGCAGAATCGGATGCCAATTCACTGACTTCAAAATATAAATTTATTAAGATGAGATTCATGAGCAAAGTCAAATACCACCTGTCGGTGTCTTGCTCATGGATGCAGTAAAGCTACTCCGTGAATGTAGTCACGTAACAAAATGTGACGAAGAAGTAATGTATACGGTATATCCGGTGATTGTACTCACGGATCGAAGAGGAAGATGAAGAGGTGATAGTAAATGAAACCAACGAGTCTACCTAACACAAAAACTAAGACCTCGTAGTTGAAGAACATAAACCCAGGGCTACCCTCTAAAACTGTTAGTAGCGTTACAAAAGATTTACTTGGATTAAATGGGGAAAATATTTCATGATCCAAATTACAACAGTTCAGGGCACAGAGTGACCATTTTCGTCACATTCCTTGGTAAGGGACTGCATTCACTGAGTAGCTTTCCTACATCCATGAGCTTTGTCACTGACGGTGGTAGGTGACTTTGTTCATGAAGCCACTTTTCTTTCTGACTGCTTCTTCGAGTCCCTTGCATTCAATTTTATTTGACATCAGCGATATATGGCCTTTGGTTCCCAAGCAGACGTTAAACCCCCTACTAGCTGCAATCAATAATTTCTCCATTCTGGCATCATTTCCCCTACTAAGACAATTTTTCCCTCATTCTACCTGATTTTTCCCCATTCTACCTAATTTCCCCCACTCTACCTAATTTTCTCAATTCCACCTGATTTTCCCCAATTCTATCTAATTATCCCCCATTCTACCTGATTTTCCCCCATTCTACCTAATTTTTTCAATTCTACCTTATTTTTCCCCATTCTACCTGATTTTCCCCCCATTCTACCTGATTTTTCCTGCATTCTACCTAATTTTCCCAATTCTACCAAATTTTCCCACATTTTACCTAATTTTCCTCCATTCTACCTGATTTTCCTCCATTCTACCTGATTTTCCTCCATTCTACCTGATTTTCCCCATTCTACCTAATTTTCCCCATTCTACCTAATTTTCCCCATTCTATCTGATTTTCCCCCATCCTGCAAGCTGTTCAATGAAAATTTTATTCTGTGGACGATATCACCCATGTATCGACGCATGACGATAAATGGGTAATAACATGTGACGATATTTGGTTTCAACATGTCGATATTTGGAGTTTTTCAGATATAATATTTGATTCAATGTAGATTAATTTATACTAAAGTAATTGCATAGTACTTTATATGGTTTAAAAGATTTGAATTTCATCTTTTAGTTGGTTCTGTCGTATATGCATTAGTAGAGAGGAGAGTTAAACAATAATAATATTTTTGAAGGAAACCTCTTAAGTGGCCGATAAATGGGGACTTTCCCCTACGATACCGTGCAATTTGCACGGGTAACCACTAGTCTATATATATAATACGCTACATCTGTCTGTGTGTATGTGTGTTACTTGGAGCAATATTACTCACAAACGGTTAGACCTAGAGACTTGAAAATTTACAAATTTTTAGAAAGTCGTGTCGAATTTAACGTGTTAAAAGGATTTTCTGGAATTCACACGGGGTTTCGAATTATTTAAAGTTGATTTATAATGGTATACATAGGAATTAATTCGACATGCTTTCCAGGATAAATTTCAGAGACTATCCAACAGAATGGGCTGAAATTTTCTGGAAACCTTTGGCCTATGGTCCTACAGAACGCTATTGATCTGTTTTACGAAATTTAACGGGTTTTTAAATTATTCAAATTTTAAGTTTTAATGGAATACATAGGGATTTAATTCAAATCGGCAAATACATGGTAACATATGAAAAAAATTAAAAAATAAAATTTGCAATAAATAAATCGAAAAAATATTTACAATATGTAAAAATGGTCTACAAAAATAACTGCATTAACCGTTTTTTGAAACTCGAAGTACTTTTCAAGATATGACGATTATTAGAAAATGAAAAATATAATCCTACGCTGGTTATCATTTTTCCTCACGAAAATAAATGACATATTTTGCACGGTTGAAAATATTATAATTAATTTTAATATTGATATTGACGGGTGGGATTATGAATAAATATTCGAAATAAATTATATTCAAAATATTTATAATCAATTGGTAACGAATTTTAGTTATTTTACATAATTATATTAATTTATTTAATAAATTGAATATCAGCTGCTACCTAGGTATATATGTGAATTTTATTTCCTCTATTTCAAACATCGAACTGATCGATGTAGCTATTTGTTTTAATTTTTCATAATGTGATTATTTGAATAATGTTTATAACTTGTAGTTACTTATACAGCTATCTTATATAATAATTTATGATCTATACGACAGTATTCCACATAAATTGATACGTCACGGGACGGAAAATTAGTCTTTACAGGTACCTATCTAATTCTTATGAAATGTAATGGAAAACGGGTTTTGTAATCTGTATGAACAAACGCAATAAGTAATGCTCCTAAATATTAATGTATAATAATATATGTACGGTACCGTGCAATTTGCACGGGTAACCACTAGTCTATATATATATATATAATACGCTACATCTGTCTGTGTGTATGTGTGTTACTTGGAGCAATATTACTCACAAACGGTTAGACCTAGAGACTTGAAAATTTACAAATTTTTAGAAAGTCGTGTCGAATTTAACGTGCTTAAAGGATTTTCCGAAATTCAAACGGGTTTTCGAATTATTAAAAATTGATTTATAATGGGATACATAGGAATTAATTCGACATACTTTCCAGGATATTTTCAGAGACTATCCAACAGAATGGGCTGAAATTTTCTGGAAACCTCCGTCCTATGGTCCTACAGAACGCTATTGATTGTTTCACGGAATTCGAACGGGTTTTTGAATTATTCGAATTTCAAGTTTTAATGGAATACATAGGGATTTAATTCAAATCGCTAAATACATGGTAACATACGAAATAAATAAAAAAATAAAATTTACAATAATTGAATCGAAAAAATATCTACAATATGTAAAATTGGTCTACAAATATGACTGCGTTAACCCTTTTTCGAAATTCGAATTATTTTTCAAGATATGACGAAAATTAGAAAATGAAAAATAAAATTCTGCACTGGTTATCATTTTTCCTCACGAAAATAAATGACATATTTTGCACGATTGAAAATATAATAATTAATTTTAATATTGATATTGACGGGTTGGAATATGAATAAATATTCGAAATAAATTATATTCAAAATATTTATAATCAATTGGTAACGAATTTTAGTTATTTTACATAATTATATTAATTTATTTAATAAATTGAATATCAGCTGCTACCTAGGTATATATGTGAATTTTATTTCCTCTATTTCAAACATCGAACTGATCGATGTAGCTATTTGTTTTAATTTTTCATAATGTGATTATTTGAATAATGTGTATAACTTGTAGTTACTTATACAGCTATCTTATATAATAATTTATGTTCTATACGACAGTATTCTACACAAATTGATGACGTCACGGGGCGGAAAATTATTCTTTACTGGTACCTAATTCTTATGAAATGTAATGGAAACCGGGATATGTAATGTGTATGAACAAACACGATAAAAAATGTACTTAAATATTAGAAGAAAAAAATATATAGTAATATATGCACGTTACCGTGCAATTTGCACGGGTACCCACTAGTTCTATATATATAATACGCTAAATCTGTCTGTATGTGTGTATGTATGTGTGTTACTTGGAGCAATTTTACTCACAAACGGTTAGACTCAGAGTCTTGAAAATTTACAACTTTTTACAAAGTGGTGTCGAATTTAACGTGTTAATAGGATTTTCCGAAATTCAAACGAGTTTTCGAATTATTTACACTTGATTTATAATGGGATACATAGGAATTAATTCGACATACTTTCCAGGATATTTTCAGAGACTATCGAATAGAATGGGCTGAAATTTTCTGAAAACCTCCGGCCTATGGTCCTACAGAACGCTATTGATTTGTTTTACGAAATTCAAACGGGTTTCTGAATAATTCGATTTTTGAGTTTTAATGGAATACATAGGGAATTAATTCAAATCGCTAAATACATGGTAACATACGAAATAAATAAATTAAATAAAGTTTCCAATAATCAAATCGAGAAAATATCTACAATATGTAAAAATGGTCTACAAAAATAACTGCGTTAACCATTTTTCGAAATTCGAAGTATTTTTTGAGATATGACGAAAATTAGAAAATAAAAAATAAAATCCTACGCTGGTTATAATTTTTCCTCACGAAAATAAATGATATTATTTTGCACGATTAAAAAAATAATAATTACTTTTTTAATATTGATATTGACGGGTGGGAGTAGGGATAAATATTCGAAATATATGATGTTTAGAATATTTTTAATCAAATTATGACGAATTTTACTATTATATTAATTTATTTATTTAAATGGAATATCAGCTGCTTCCTATATATTGTGATTTTATTTCTTCTATTTTAAGCATTGAATTGATCGATGGAGTTAATTGTTTTAGTTTTTCATAATATGAGTATTTGAATAATGTTTGTGATTTGTAGTTATTTATACAGCATTCTTACATAATTATTTATGATAAATACGACAGTATTCCACATAAATTGATGACGTCACGGGACGGAAAATTACTCTCTACAGGTACCTATCTAATTCTTATGAAATGTAATGGAAAACGGGTTTTGAAATCTGTATGAACATACACAATAAGTAATGTACCTAAATATTAATGTATAATAATATATGTACGATACCGTGCAATTTGCACGGGTAACCACTAGTCTATATATATAATACGCTAGATCTGTCTGTAAGTGTGTTACTTGGAGCAATATTACTCACAAACGGTTGGACCCGGAGACTTGAAAATTTACAACTTTTTAGAAAGATGTGTCGAATTTAACGTGTTAAAAGGATTTTCCGGAATTCACACGGGGTTTCGAATTATTTAAACTTGATTTATAATGGTATACATAGGAATTAATTCAACATTCTTTCCAGGATAAATTTCAGAGACTATCCAACAGAATGGGCTGAAATTTTCTGGAAACCTCCGGCCTATGGTCCTACAGAACGCTATTAATTTGTTTTACGAAATTCGAACGGGTTTTTGAATTATTCGAATTTTAAGTTTTAATGGAATACATAGGGATTTAATTCAAATCGGCAAATACATGGTAACATACGAAATAAATCAAAAAATAAAATTTGCAATAATCAAATCGAAAAAATATTTACAATATGTAAAAATGGTCTACAAAAATAACTGCATTAACCGTTTTTTGAAACTTGAAGTACTTTTCAAGATATGACGATTATTAGAAAATGAAAAATATAATCCTACGCTGGTTACCATTTTTCCTCATGAAAATAAATGACATATTTTGCACGGTTGAAAATATAATAATTAATTTTAATATTGATATTGACGGGTGGGATTATGAATAAATATTTGAAATAAATGATATTTAAAATATATTCAATCAAATTATAACGAATTTTACATAATTATGTTAATTAATTTAAATTAATGGAATATAATCTGCTACCTATATGGTGATCATATTTATTCTATTTTAAGCTTTGAACTGATCGTTGTAGCTTTTCACTATGTGATTATTTGAATACTGTTTGTAATTTGTAGTTATTTGTACAGCTATCTTATATAATAATTTATGATCTATACGACAGCATTCTTCACAAATTGAAGACGTCACGGGACGGAAAATTATTCTTTACTGGTACCTAATTTATATGAACTGTAATGAATAATGAGATGCATAATGTGTATAAACAAAGACAATAAGTAAAGTCCTTAAATATTAAAAATATATTGAAATATATGCACCTCACCGTGCATTTTGCACGGGTAACCACTAGTCTATATATATAATACGCTACATCTGTCTGTATGTGTGTTACTTGGAGCAATATTACTCACAAACGGTTGGACCCAGAGACTTGAAAATTTACAGCTTTTTAGAAAGTCGTGTCGAATTTAACGTGTTAAAAGGATTTTTTGAAATTCAAACGGGTTTTCGAATTAATATGACTTGATTTATAATGGGATACATAGGAATTAATTCGACATACTTTCCAGGATATTTTCCGAGACTATCCAACAGAATGGGCTGAAATTTTCAGGAAACCTCCGGCCTATGGTCCTACAGAACGCTATTGATTTGTTTTACGAAATTCGAACGGGTTTTTGAATTATTCAAATTTTAAGTTTTAATGGAATACATAGGGATTTAATTCAAATCGGCAAATACATGGTAACATACGAAATAAATAAAAAAAATAAAATTTGCATTAATCGAATCGAAAAATATCTACAATATGTAAAAATGGTCTTCAAAAATGACTGCGTTAACAGTTTTTCAAAAATCGAATTATTTTTCAAGATATGACGAAAATTAGAAATTGAAAAATAAAATTCTACGCTGGTTATCATTTTTCCTCGTGAAAATAAATGACATATTTTGCACGATTGTAAATATAATAATTAATTTTAATATTGATATTGATGGGTTTGGAATATGAATAAATATTCGAAATAAATTATATTTAGAATATTTAAAATCAATTGGTAACAAATTTTAGTTATTTTACATAATTATATTAATTTATTTAATAAATTGAATATCAGCTGCTACCTAGGTATATATGTGAATTTTATTTATTCTATTTCAAGCATCAAACTGATCGATGTAGCTAATTGTTTTTATTTTTCATAATATGATTATTTGAATAATATTTGTAATATGTAGTTCTTTAAACAGCTATCTTATATAATAATGTATGATCTATATACGACAGTATTCTATACAAATTGATGACGTCACGGGGCGGAAAATTACTCTTAACTGGTACCTGATTCTTTTGAAATGTAATGGAAAACGGGATATGTAATGTGTATGAATAAACACGATAAGTAATGTACTTAAATATTAGAATAAAAAAATATAGTAATATATGCACGTAACCGTGCAATTTGCACGGGTACCCACTAGTAGTAATATAATATTACAGTCGTGGCTAGGGGCCGCGTATCTGAAGTTAGGCAGCGCACTAGGCAAATAGGATCAGTTCTGCGCAGTTACGCCGGAGTAGAATCAGCCCCCAAAATTGTCAGTTTGGATCGTACGCTGCGCTCTTGCTGCTCCCTGACTGCCGTGATGAGTACTCCGATCGGCTAAATCGCTGTCTCGAACCTAGATGATGAGTATTACCTCCGACATAATTGCTCCCAAAATGTTACTATATTATTTTAATAGATAAAATTCATATATAGAAATCGAATAAACTCAAAGAATTTAAATTTCATATCAATATATTCGGGTGCGTATCATAGTTACATTCTTCATGCTTATTATCCGTCGTGTAGAAGCGGACACCAAATATATAAATAAATTAAAAAAAACACCAAGGAAATTATCAGTATAGATATAATAAAAATAATAGCTCTATATAATACATTATAACCAAGTTCAAAAGAATGAAGAGAATATTATTTCCACCCCTTATATTTGAGATGAAATCCATGATTATGAATGAATTCAAATTGTTGAGTAATATATGCTTGCAGTTTGTAATATGGATACACATTATGTACACATTGAAATTAAGTTCCATTTTCCAATTCCACGGAAAGGAAATATAAAATAATAATTAAATAAACCGGAGGCTGCAGTTCGTAATATTGATAAACATTGAATAAAAGTCTCTCGGCCAAGTGTCCATTCGGCCAAATTTACGCCAAATCTACTTTCTTTTCGGCCAAATGTCAGTTCGGAAAATGTATACTATATGTATCGCTGTTCTGCGATATACATTAGTTTGATCGTGCAGCGTCATCTATGTATTTACCGTTAGCATAACCATTAGGGTGGGCAAAAAAATATACTTTTATAGGTGATAATAGGATACTTTTAATACCTATAATTTTAAATATTACTTATGGAATACTATACGTGTGCGGACACTTGGCCGAAAGACAATTGTCGAAATTTTGGCCGAACAGACTTTTAATTGGCCGAAAGACTTTTATTTACCTTGTATCCATGAAACGAACTGCAGCCTCTGTTTGATAAAATTAATATTTATTATTTCCATGGAATTGGAAGATATTTTATAAAAGGAAAATAAATTTTAATATGTATGTTTCGGAATTGCCTCTCCGAAATGAAACAGCGCTATATGGACTGAGTTTTTATTTAGTAATCTGAAAAAGATACAAAAGAGCACTATGAGCAATAAACACAATGATCCTAATTAGTCAGAAAATATGGAAAATGGATGCTTATTCAGTCATAAGCAAATACTTACTACAGGTAATTTGGCGTAGAAAATAGAATTTAGTAGTCGAGAGACATGAACAAATTATAGGACCTTCTTAAACATATGGATATAGATAGATATATGTTAACTGCAAAATATTAGAACTTAAGTGAACAGAGTTATAAACGAAGGCTATAACAGGTGTACTAATTCACTGCACGCACAATCACAAACATTACCGCCAAACAATCTTATAAAGGGGTTTAACTGCACGAACAATGTGGCACACAATAGAATAAAATCACTCACATGGGTGCTACTTATAAGAAGACAAAATAGGTACAAAAAAGAAGACGAAGAAAGATTCAGTCACCGCTACAAACTATAACTAAGGATAATAGCAATCTAATTGCAACGGACTTGGGAATGGGCAGAGAAAATATAGCTAAAGACTATAAATAAAGCTATTAATAAATTAATGCATGGTACTTTAGAAGAAAGGAAGTACGAAATTGTTATAGATATAGCTAGAACTATTGTGATCATAACAAATAGGAAAGAAAGAAATCTAATTAGAAAAAGGATTTCACAAACAAAACCCAATTTAAAACACTACCAACACATTAATAACAATAACAGATCTAACACCTCGCACATCTCACAAATTCAACGGACTACTTCCTTATTTGATATCAAAGACTCATGAAATTATTTGGCAGTTCTACATTTTACTACTCTTACAGTATTTCATTTTGAATCGCCTATTGAGTGGTTGAATTACGCTGCTTTCCAGCACAATGTAAATAGTGCGTATCCAATATCCATATTACGAACTGCAAGCATATATTACTCAACAATTCGAATTCTTTCAATCATAGATCTCATCGCAAATATAAGGGGTGGAAAAAAGCTTCTCTTCATTCTTTTGAATTTGTTATCATTAGTAATTATATTAAGGACCAAGTTTTTATGTAATTTGACTACTTTATGTGAAATAATACATTATATTAAGTTATCATTTTTATTATCTTAAGTAATATTGCTATCCCATTTTTTGTTTTCAATATAAAAATCTTTCGGCCCAATGTCCGTTGGGCCAAATGTCCTTCGCCCAAATGTCATTCAGCCAAGTGTCTATCAACCGAAATACTATTATAAAGTTGATATGACCAATAAAGTACTATTACTAAAATTTGAGCGAATTATGACATGATTAAAAAGTTTCCCCCCAAGTGATTCAAATATCAGAATAAAAAGATTTTTATAATTTTTATTTAATTATATAAATTTAACTAATTATAAACTATGATATATTGTCATTTATTATAGGAAGATAGTTTGAGAAGAACAAAATTTTGAGACTGTACCAAAAAATCAGACCGGTATGGAAATTTTTTTAGTTGCACCCACCCCTCCAAATTGTTTGAATTTAGGTGGCACTATATAGAGACTAGTCAGTGCAGTGCTTAACACTTAGGTAAATCTGGTACTGAATGAAGAACATAATAAGAAATATTATTTACAAGAAATTGAAGAATTCGTACAATTATAAAAATTTCAATATTTGGGACACGTTGTAACTCAAAAACTACAACAAAGTAAATTGCATGGGGTATTTTTGAATTGCTAAAATCCACGTTAATTGATAGTTTTGCTATACGAATATATAGTAAATTATCTTATAATATGAAATCAATACAATTAAAAAAGTTATCCGGAGAGGTATATTACTTCTCTCTTATCATAACTACAACATGATTGCTCTAGAAAATAATTTCAGGAAATAATATTAAAATAAAAATATATTTTACAAATGAAAAGGGCTCAGGGCAACTCAAAATTATTCCGAATTTATCTGCAATCCAGCATGTCATGTACTTTTATAAAGTGCCAACAAAATTTACCTATATAATTATTTGTTAATTCAGCAATATTATGTTAGCTACCGTGAATGGTGGCTATTTTTCCACTGTGTTTTGATGAGAGGCAAATAATTCCTTTAACCTTGAATATTTCACTGAAACAAGAACTAGTTCAGCTGGTTAAAACAAGTAGTAAGTGATTGGACTGCAAAGTGTACAGGTTCTTCCTACCTGTAGTCCTAACTTTATCCAGTTAATGGTGTTAGTGAACCTCTCGTAAGATCATTTTATAGATTTTAGTTTTCTAGTACATGATAATACTCGGCTATATGATTCAAGCAACTCAGTCTACTGAAATGTTTTTGCATCACTTCATTTTCAATGTATAGCTGCTACAACGGCCAGTATATGTTTTTCACTAGAAAAAGTTATCGACCTGTTCAACATTTTCGATTTTAACAAAAAATAATTTAATTTATTTAACATTCTAACCGGTTATTTCAATTAATATCTATTATACCTGAAACTCGCAGGCATCATTGAAAACAATTAAATAAAAAAGTGTTAAATTGCATACATTTTCCTCAACTGATCGAAAATGTTGAACCTGCTAAGACACCTGCTTTATATTCATTTCAAATGTTATTAATATTTTCAATATAGTTAGTCTGCATTTTTCTTCATTATTCATGCTACAGTAATACAGTATTTTTATCAATGTGAGGTTTCAAATTTAGTGTTTTACTGCCACAAAAGGATAAAGCTACTTGTTAATTTTCTCCATTTGTGATTCTACATGTGGATTGTTTTAGTTAATCTAGTACCTTACACACACTATTTCTGACAGAATATAATGTGGAATAATTTTTTTTTTCAATGTAATTTATTTTTTTAATTATATGTTAATTTAGTTTTATGAATATAAATCCATTGCGATTTTGATAATATGAAGAAAAATTCCAATAAAATTTTATATAAATTCTAGTTTTCATAAAATTTTAATTTTGTATGAAATTTTCATTTATCTTTATAAATTTATAATAATATCTCTTACCAACTGTATTTATCTTTTTTTTTTCAGAACTACTGCCTAGAAGTCACCATGAAAATAATAAGCTATTTGACTTTGTTGGCGCCTCTAGTGGTCGGTGCGTGAACTACTCCCTAATTTATTGATAGGTGCATTAAATAGAGAGTGTTACTGATAACACCTGCATTGCATAGAGAGTGTTACTGATAACACCTACATTGCATAGAGAGTGTTACTTATAACACCTGCATTGCATAGAGAGTGTTACTGATAACACCTGCATTGCATAGAGAGTGTTACTGATAACACCTGCATTGCATAGAGAGTGTTACTGATAACACCTGCATTGTATAGAGAGTGTTACTGATAACACCTGCATTGTATAGAGAGTGTTGCCGGTAACACCTGCATTGTATAGAGAGTGTTACCGGTAACACCTGCATTGTATAGAGAGTGTTACTGATAACACCTGCATTGATAGAGAGTGTTACTGATAACACCTGCATTGCATAGAGAGTGTTACTTATAACACCTGCATTGCATAGAGAGTGTTACTGATAACACCTGCATTGCATAGAGAGTGTTACTTATAACACCTGCATTGCATAGAGAATGTTACTGATAACACCTGCATTGCATAGAGAGTGTTACTGATAACACCTGCATTGCATAGAGAGTGTTACTGATAACACCTGCATTGTATAGAGAGTGTTACTGATAACACCTGCATTGTATAGAGAGTGTTACCGGTAACACCTGCATTGTATAGAGAGTGTTACCGGTAACACCTGCATTGTATAGAGAGTGTTACTGATAACACCTGCATTGTATAGAGTGTTACCGGTAACACCTGCATTGTATAGAGAGTGTTACCGGTAACACCTGCATTGTATAGAGAGTGTTACTGATAACACCTGCATTGTATAGAGAGTGTTACTGATAACACCTGCATTGTATAGAGAGTGTTACCGGTAACACCTGCATTGTATAGAGAGTGTTACCGGTAACACCTGCATTGTATAGAGAGTGTTACTGATAACACCTGCATTGTATAGAGAGTGTTACCGGTAACACCTGCATTGTATAGAGAGTGTTACTGTTAACACCTGTATTGCATAGAGAGTGTTACTGATAACACCTGCATTGTATAGAGAGTGTTACCGGTAACACCTGCATTGTATAGAGAGTGTTACTGGTAACACCTGCATTGTATAGAGAGTGTTACTGATAACACCTGCATTGTATAGAGAGTGTTACCGGTAACACCTGCATTGTATAGAGAGTGTTACTGATAACACCTGCATTGTATAGAGAGTGTTACCGGTAACACCTGCATTGTATAGAGAGTGTTACCGGTAACGCCTGCATTGTATAGAGAGTGTTACTGATAACACCTGCATTGTATAGAGAGTGTTACCGGTAACACCTGCATTGTATAGAGAGTGTTACCGGTAACACCTGCATTGTATAGAGAGTGTTACTGATAACACCTGCATTGTATAGAGAGTGTTACCGGTAACACCTGCATTGTATAGAGAGTGTTACCGGTAACACCTGCATTGTATAGAGAGTGTTACCGGTAACACCTGCATTGTATAGAGAGTGTTACTGATAACACCTGCATTGTATAGAGAGTGTTACCGGTAACACCTGCATTGTATAGAGAGTGTTACTGATAACACCTGCATTGCATAGAGAGTGTTACTGATAACACCTGCATTGCATAGAGAGTGTTACTGATAACACCTGCATTGCATAAAGAGTGTTACTGATAACACCTGCATTGCATAGAGAGTGTTACTGATAACACCTGCATTGCATAGAGAGTGTTACTGATAACACCTGCATTGTATAGAGAGTGTTACTGATAACACCTGCATTGTATAGAGAGTGTTACTGATAACACCTGCATTGTATAGAGAGTGTTACTGATAACACCTGCATTGTATAGAGAGTGTTACTGATAACACCTGCATTGTATAGAGAGTGTTGCCGGTAACACCTGCATTGTATAGAGAGTGTTACTGATAACACCTGCATTGTATAGAGAGTGTTACCGGTAACACCTGCATTGTATAGAGAGTGTTACCGGTAACACCTGCATTGTATAGAGAGTGTTACTGATAACACCTGCATTGTATAGAGAGTGTTACCGGTAACACCTGCATTGTATAGAGAGTGTTACTGATAACACCTGCATTGTATAGAGAGTGTTACCGGTAACACCTGCATTGCATAGAGAGTGTTACCGGTAACACCTACATTGTATAGAGAGTGTTACTGATAACACCTGCATTGTATAGAGAGTGTTACCGGTAACACCTGCATTGTATAGAGAGTGTTACTGATAACACCTGCATTGCATAGAGAGTGTTACCGGTAACACCTGCATTGCATAGAGAGTGTTACCGGTAACACCTGCATTGTATAGAGAGTGTTACTGATAACACCTGCATTGTATAGAGAGTGTTACCGGTAACACCTGCATTGTATAGAGAGTGTTACTGATAACACCTGCATTGCATAGAGAGTGTTACCGGTAACACCTGCATTGCATAGAGAGTGTTACCGGTAACACCTGCATTGTATAGAGAGTGTTACCGGTAACACCTGCATTGTATAGAGAGTGTTACCGGTAACACCTGCATTGTTTTAAGACTTGATCTGCATCATTCGTATAGATTGTGAATTCACAGATAATTATATAAGATTAATAGGGGAAAGTTATAGTGGGGCCATAGAAAATTGAGATCGAAGTAACATTTATCGAAAAAAAAACCTTCTATGTGACGGACAAACTGAACTCATGTGTGACTCACAGACAGACCTCTTATGTGACGGACATACCGACCTTTTAATGTAGGCGTGACATACAAATTAACAAAACACTCACACTATCGTTTTAATATCCAGATAGAAAAAGATTACAGAAAGCATATAATGGACGGACTAAGTAATAACTATGTAACTAAAGAAGGACTATGCAGAATTATTAAATCATGATTATTTCAATTAGTAAACACCTATTATTATGTACAACACATTAAACTATTAATTTTAAGCATTTGTCTAACTAGGGTAAGTCCTTAATTATCCGTCAGTTCACCATTTTCTGACACGTAAGAAAAAACGATATAATAATCATTATTTAATTTTTATTTTTATTGGTATCCATGATTTCTTTTCTTACGTGTCCGAAATGGGGGAACTGATCGATAATTGAGAACTTACCCTAGCTTGTTTTAGATTACTGACACGTATTGTCTTTTCCTCAGAGATCATGGCTAGGGTACCATCTCTTCAAGTTCTACCAGACAATATCATGAAAGAAAATATAGGGGGCAACGTGTACGTCATTTGTAGAGCCCAGGTACCTGACCCTAGCCAGGTAACTGAAATGAAGTGGACTGGCCCCAGAGACCATTTGGAAATACCCAACAGAGTCAACAGGTTAGTAAAGGTACATTTTGCATGCACCGATTGTTGTGATCATCGCTCAGCGATCGTCACTTAGTGATTATCGCTAAGCACTATTTCAATGTATTCCTAAACGTACCTTAACATTTCTCAAAAACACTGAGGATATATTTTAGGTTAACTTAATCATTTAAGAATGAAGTGTATAATTTTAATAAGTTTTCTTTCTTACAAACAAATTTCCTAACAACTTTCTTACTTATATCATCGAAAATTATCGACAATTATTTTAGAAACTATAGTATATTTTCTAAACATTTCATTTATTTTTAGCTATCAATTATTTATTTATTTATATTTGCAGAGAGACAACGAAAGGTATTATTGTTTGGGAGTATGGCCATAGTAAATAAATAGATAAGCATACCAAGTACAGTATTGGAACATCCGTAAATATTATGAGTGACGTCACACAAAATATTTTCTATTTGTTTTTAAATATAAATGTGCTATTATCTAGTTAAATGTGCATTTTCATGGAAATTAACTTACATAAAATTGTGTTTGTCACGTTTTACACTCTATTCACTTAACTAATAATACTTATAATATTTGAGAGTACTCTGTGCGACGCCATTTGTTTACATCGTTTCTGAAGAATGGATCAAGTTCACCGTCAATGAATTCGAAACTTAGCATACTTCTCTATTTATTTACTTATGAGTATGGTGGCCAACTGCCTTTTGGAATATTTGCATACGACAAACGCCCTGATTTTCTTTACATAGTAATATTTTTTTAATGTTTACCGTAGATCAATTAGGTTTTATTACAACTAATGCATCTATTTTTAATGTAACAATAATTAGTACTATTTTATCGTCAAGAAAATTCCAAGTTATCGGATGATTCCTAAATTTCGGACACTTGATTAAAATCAATAAATACTACACTACTGGCAATGGCAAATATGGAAGAGAACGTATCTAACATTTAGTTGAAAAAAGTGTGGTAGATAGAGCCACTAACAGCTATAATGACTCAATGAAAATATTACTGTGTTTGATAGGCTCATTACTCTACATGTCTTTCTATCTATCTTTATCTTAATATATCACATGCATCCCTCTGCAGGATTAGGGTAATGGAGCAAGGCCCAGGATATCTAGCACTCTTCATCTCCAACCTCCAAGAGGAGGATGTGGGTACCTACACTTGTTCAGCTGTGTACGCTGGTAACCAAAACCTGGAGGTTACGGCCCAGATTGACAGTTACGGTGAGTACCATAACCTTTTGACATGACATTCTAATTGGTTCCATTCGAACGACACTTCCTAATTTAGAACCCCTGTACACTGCAGAGGATATCAGTTTCGGCAACACACCCACCGTACAGACCCTCCGCCTCAACTCCAATGCTCTCATAAAGTGCGAGGTAACTGCTAACCCTTCACCTCACGTGGACTGGCGCAAGGATGGCATCGCGATCAGAACTGGTAATGTACTTTATTAGTTCTAGACAGAGACTTAGTTCTGAGTTATCGAAGAGGTACATAACTACAATGATATAAGAAAAAGTTTATAATAAAAATTTAACATATTATTTTAATTGGTAACTCTGATAGCTGGTGGTATCATTGATTCCAATTGAAATAATGAGTTAATCAGTCAAATCCTATAGTTTGTTTTGCCCAATTAAGTGTGCTGTTCGATTATTTGGAACTTACCTAACTACAATTTCTAATTAATGTGTTTTTCAGATGACAGGCATATCATTCAGGAAGATGGTATCCTCGTGAGGAATATTCAGGTGTCAGACGAAGGAGTGTACAGATGCAGGGCCATGGTGATTACGTTGGGGATGGTGAAGAGTCTTGATATCAAAGTGGAGGTTCACAGAGCACCTGAAAACATTGAACCTCAAAAGGTAATTCTTATAGTTATTAAATTGATAATAAGGTAGTTAATATACAGTGAAACTCCTGAGATATGAAGTTATGGTTCCTTCGTAACTCTGATCCACTGCATAGCTCAGGGACACTGATAGTTTTCTATGATTAAAATCTTGGAGAAAACTATGGTCTTTGAGAGATAACTTGGACGAAATTCATGACGTATATCGTTTTCGATAATTTAAACATAGAAAATACTTCATAACTCAGGTCTTTCATTACTCGAGTGCTTCATAATGCAAGAGTTTACTGTTCCATGACAAAGAAGTTTTACTGTTCCATGAAAAGAAAACGGTCATGTTTTCTAATTTGTAACAATCAAATGTTCGACCAGTATGTTTGCAAGAAAAGAAAATTAATATTCAGAACGTTGTTTCAATAGAATTATTTAACCCCCCCCCCCCCCAAAAAAAAAAAAAAAAAAAAATTAATTATTTTTTTCAGAACGTTTTTGGGGTAGAGAAGGAGAATGTTACTTTGCAGTGTGTGGCAGATGGAAAACCTGCCCCTGCTTACTCGTGGGTAGATCCCGAGGGTCGACCGCTGGGGAATGAACAGGGCTACTACCTGAATGGGGGAGAACTGACTATATTGGAGCTGAAACCTGAACAGTCTGGCACTTACCGGTGTACTGCTGAAAATTATGTTGGTACGTTTGAAAAGAGTTGTGAATTGTCGCCTGCTTCGATCAGTAATCAGTTGTGAACTATGATTAAAGCAAAATGAAACCTTTATGAGTTAGTGCTTACTACAACCAGTAACGATTTAGCGCTTACTACAACCAGTTACGATTTAGCGTTTAGTACAACCAGTAACGATTTAGATTTTTGTACAACCAGTAACGATTTAGATTTTTGTACAACCAGTAACGATTTAGATTTTGGTACAACCAGTAACGATATAGATTTTGGTACAACCAGTAACGATTTAGATTTTGGTACAACCAGTTACGATTTAGCGTTTAGTACAACCAGTTACGATTTAGCGTTTAGTACAACCAGTTACGATTTAGCGTTTAGTACAACCAGTTACGATTTAGCGTTTAGTACAACCAGTAACGATTGCAACTGTACTAATGAAGCTCGTACAGCGGACAATATTTAAACAAACACCCACCTACAAAGGACAAAAATTGTACGTTCTACCGAACATGCAGCTCGCTACAACGACATCTTTAGATTATATGGTTAAACAAATATTCTATCCGTCTACCAAGTATCTTGTCAATCATTTATTATATTCTGAGGTATTACAATTTACAAAATTACAATCAACACTTTAATGTATTGTTTTTCAGATTTTCCGCATTTAATTTTGTTACCCTTTTCCGCCACATTTTCTTTGACTAGAAAAGCTCTATAAATTTAATAAGAGGTGTAACTATTCTATATTATAATATAGTTTTAGATTATAACTACCTTATCATTTCGTACATTTATATAAGTAAATTACATAAGTATTATATAATTTTCATTAAAAATTTCAGTTTAATAAAAATCTGAGATTTTTTTCCTTCATTAGCGTTTCTTTGAAACTTGTGAAGTTTAAATCCCTAACTGAAGAAAAACCTCAGTCGCGCATAGCGTTCATTGCTCGGCATAACGGACACTTTTTCCCGTATATGTAACGTCCGTTGTACGAGCTTTTCCCGTATATTGGTAGGTAATAATGTGATGTTATTGTTTTTAGGTGTCATTTAATACAGCCTGAAAAAATTAATCGCATTATGCGAAAATAAAATTTAGCTATTACCTGTGAATTTTATTCAGTAATTTCTCTAAATATAATTAAATTATTATACTCAAATTTTTACCACAGGTTCCACTACTGCTGAATCTTACCTACGAGTTTTGACCAAACCTAAACTAGAGCAGTTCATCAACATAACTGCTGATGTGGGAGCTGCAGCTGAAATAAGGTAAGAAACCTCCAAAATAGGACCTACTTGGGTTCAATTTACTAAAAGCTTTCACATTTTGGTCATATAAGAAAATAATGTATAACAATAATTACTAGTACTCAACTGTTAGTTTAATTAAGTATAGTTAACCGACCAGAAATGAAGCCGGTAAAGATAACGGACCAGAAATTAAGCTAATAAAGTTAACCGACCAGAAAACTTCATTTTAGTTTCATTAAATATTTGCTATAGTATTTTATAAATATTTTTTTTATTTTTATTTATAAACACAAAAAGAACAGGTTGAACAATGGTATGTACTACATTATATTTTTTTGCGGCCTAATTAAGCTTTCGCTTCTGAGGCAACCTATATATATATACAATATTATAAATGATAATAACAATGATTATACAATAATTTTGCATATTTTATTAATTGAAAGAATTAATGAAAAAAAAACGTGATCCATTTTGAAGTCGTTAAGAACGAGTAGTAAAAAAATGGAAAAAAAAACTTCTGCTTAAATCCTTTAATGTATCTATGATTCCAAAATTATGTTCTTATTCCAATTATTGGTCAAATATTTAAAAATTTAACCAAGTAAAGATAACGGACCAGAAATGAAGTTAGTAAACATAACGGACCAGAATTTAACCAAGTAAAGTTAACGAATTCTGGTCCGTTATCTTTACTTGCTCCTGTTTTTCTTCTTATATTTTCAATTTTGATCTAATTTTTCACCGAAGCTAAAGAATACCCCCCACCCTCCCTTCTTCTACCAGGTGCTCCTTCGGCGGTGACCCACTCCCCCATGTGATCATCCAGAAGGAGAACAACCCAGAGTCTTTCACAGAGAGTATCAACGATAGGATTCAGGTCATTCAGGAGATAGACGAATTCGGTCTCAAAGTTGTGGTGCTCAAGATCCAGAGTGTCCAGAGATCTGACGATGGCCTCTACAAGTGCTCCGGTAATTCTACCGGGGGCACCACCGTCGGATGGGGGCACATTACCGTCCAGTTCCCCCCTACATTTGAACAGCAAACTGTTTATGAGTTCTGGACACAGGAGGATCAAGTTGTGAACTTGACTTGTGTCGCAACTAGTATTCCCAACGCTACTAGTGAGTGCTAATCATCTTTGAATTATGTAATTACGTACTCTTCAAATTTTCAAAATTAATCTTCATATTAGTTTTTTCGAATCTTCGAAATTAGTTTCAAATTATGAAATTTTTCCTTTCTTTAAATTTTGAAATATAATTGTTATTATTATTATATTTTTTGTACATTCTCTATAATTTTTGAAGATACGTTTTCCTATTTGAATTTTTAAGTTATTCTAATTACTGTACAATTGGACTACATTTTTCCAATATTTAATATATTTGTTGGACATTCTCTATAAATTTTGAAAATTACGTTTTCCTATTAAATTTTATGTATTTCAGTTATTTTAATTACCTTTCAATATTTAATGCATTTTTCAAATCACTCCAATGATATATTAATATTTTTTTAAATAGCTAATTCTTTTCCTCACAGTTGAATGGTACCTTCGTAACAAGAAAATCCCAATCCAAGACCAGAATTTCCAGGAGCTGTCCTTGGGCCCCGTTGGAGTCCTGAAGGTCCTTCCCATGGATAACTCCTACTACGGTACTTACACCTGCAAAGCTACTAACCTTTTAGGTACCAGCGAACACGACATCACTCTCAAAAAAACCCAAACACCTGGCCCCATTACCAATGTTCAGGTGTGCTCTTCAATTGAACATTCAGAAAATATCATAATTAGAATACCATATTCTGATTTATAATTTTTCCTCAGGTTGCTGATATGACAGCGACAACCATCTCGTGGTCTTTTCACGACCCCACTAGTGATGGTGGTACCCCCATCACTGGTTATTTGGTGCAGTACAAATATCCTCTGACAAGCTGGAATGAGGCTGAGACGCACTATTGGACACAAGGTGGAAGGAATTCACTTCGATATATTTCAGGCTTCTCCACACATGTCAGGGATCCGTCCATGAAGTTTCCGTTCCGTCTCCTCTCAGTGCTTAGGTGTCAGTGAAAAAATATTTCATTACTTTAATTTCAACGGGCACACTCACACAGTACCGGCTCCTCTCAGTGATAAACAATAACTGAGAGGAGTCGGACCGGACGGAAACCTGACATGTGTGTATAAGCCTTAATATGCTTTTTTATTTTGTCTACAGTACTCATCATCTTAGATTTTATTCTACAATAAGATATACAAATCTCGCAAGTTAGTTTCAAAATAAGCTTCGGGGTAAGAAATTGAATTGTTTTTCAGATATTTTAGTTCGGGAATTTATTATAATTAGTAATGGGAGTATTTATACAAAAGGTGTCGATGACCTCGTTATACATTATGGACTCTGAAGAGAAATAAAAAAATAATTATTAAATGCATTGTTACCAATCCAACAAAAACAAAATGATTTGAATATAAAACGTACCATGACTTATATGAGTTTTAATAAAAGTTATTATATCCAACGTAACAAGGGGATTAGGAGGAACAGATTTATTAGTAAGATAATGAGAATATAAATGAGTTAGAGTACACCTCCAGAATAGCAATTATACCAATTTTAGCTAAAAGGAGTAGGTTGATTTTTCTTTTTTATCTCATCTAATCCAGTTTAATTCCATCTGATCCCCTTTAATTCCATCTAATCCTCTTTTTTCTCATCTAATCCCCTTTTTTCTCATCTAATCCTCTTTTTCTCATCTAATCCTCTTTTTCTCATCTAATCCTCTTTTATATCATCTAATCCTCTTTTATATCATCTAATCCTCTTTAATTTCCTCTAAGTAATCGAAACCTCTTTTATCTCATCTAATCCTCTTTAATTTCCTCTAAGTAATCTAATCCTCTTTAATTTCCTCTAAGTAATCTAATCCTCTTTAATATCATCTAAGTTATCTAATCCTCTTTAATTTCCTCTAAGTAATCTAATCCTTTTTAATTTCCTCTAAGTAATCTAATCCTTTTTAATTTCCTCTAAGTAATCTAATCTTTTTTAATTTCCTCTAAGTAATCTAATCCTCTTCAATTTCCTCTAAGTAATCTAATCCTCTATAATTTCCTCTAAGTAATCTAATCCTCTTCAATTTCCTCTAAGTAATCTAATCCTCTTTAATTTCCTCTAAGTAATCTAATCCTCTTTAATTTCCTCAAAGTAATCTAATCCTCTTTAATTTCCTCAAAGTAATCTAATCCTTTTCCAGGCTCTTTCTACACTGTAGAAGATCTCATTCCCACGGAATTTTACTCCTTCCGTTTCGGAGCAAAGAATGAAGTCGGTAACAGCGAATGGTCTGAAGAAAAGACTATCCAGATGCCTGATGTGTCTGTGCCTGAAGAGCCTGTGAACACGAGTAAACATATATAATAATTAGTAGTAAACTAGTTATATTACTACATTTTCTTATATAATTAAAAATCAGGAACTGTTTGATAATTCAATATTTTCCCTGAAAGAAAATTATCATTTGGTTCTTCGACATTATATAATTTTGAGGATTTCCATTTTACCAAATTTTTCAGCAGTTTTTATAATATACTTGTACCTAGTGAAGCTGGGACAATTTTTTGAAAAGAATATTTTTAGAAATACATAATAACAGTGATAAAATAAAAAATATCTTAAAATTGAGAAACTTTTGAATTGGATAGTATTGAAAATTAAATGATTCAACGAAGCAGTTTTGCACATTTTGTTACTCTTGAAAAAGAGTTTTTTTTATAGGATCTGTCAAATTTGTCAGAACTGTAATGAAAAGACCTACATCTTGAAGTTAGCTTAAATCTCTATCTATTAATTCAAATTTAAATCTTAAATGTAGTTTGCTGATTCACTTTTGATTGTAATTGGTATGCAATTTATATTAACTTGTATCATGCTACAGTCTTTTTTTTTCTTACCACTCATAGATACTAGCTGAGAAAATTGGAGTAATTTAAGTGTCCATGACACTTCAGTTGATGTTGTTTGATTTATTTCAGTCTTTCTAGCTTTTTAAAAAAGAAAATGGTAGCTAACATATGATAATTTCTTTGCAGACCCAAACGCTCCTCCACCGAACATCGAATTGAAGACTTCTATGTCGCCCTTTGCCACACTCTTACTCGTCTCTTTACCAGTTCTGTTCATTGTCTCCACCCTACTTATCACACAATACAGACCTAACACCTACCTATAGATTTACGCAAAATGTATATTCGTAATACAACTTCAGGTCCCACTAGTTCTTGAAAAAAAATCTAAAGGATACTTTTGCTAGAAAATGTTAAAATATGATTATATTAACGATACACAATTCACTTATGGATTCCCATTAAACTATATAAATATTTGTTGAGAATTTCAATTAGAGCGAGGAGTAATCCTGCCAAACTTTGATGTATGTATAAAGAATACATCTAAAGCCAATACAACGGACAGAATTTGTAACGGAAAAGTGTCCGCTATGCCGATCAGCGTTCGCTGTAACGTTACATTTCTAGTTTAGTTGGGGACTTAAAACTTGTACGATTTCTTTAACAACATTTCAAAGGATCGCTAGTGATGGTGAACAATCTCAAACTATTATTAAAGGAAAATTTTAATGAAAATCTTATAATATTTATATAATTTACTTAAATAAATGTACGAAATAAAAAGGTAGGTATAACTGTCGCTTAAAGTACTATAAAGTATGATTAAAAAGGGTGTTATTTTTCAACTTCATTTACATAGCATAGATGTTCATGTAAAACTAATAATTTAATTATTCTAATGCTCATAGCATCATTAGTAATCCTTTATTAAACTGAAAACAATATATAATTAAATTATTTCCTTTCCTGATTCTTATTTTTTCGTTTGGTATGAATAAATAAAGTTTATATATAATAATATATATAGTATAGAATTATCTCACCTTTTTACAATTTCTATTAAACTTTTCTAATCAAAGAAAATGTAGCGGAGAAGGGTAACAAAATCAAAATACTGAAAATCTAAAAAAAAATATATTAAGGTGTTGATTGTAAATTATATTGCCTCTGAATAAAATCGATGTTTGACTGGATAGTTATTAGACGAATAAAGTATTTGTTAAACCATATGATTTAAAGAGTTCGTTGTAGCGAGCTGCAATCTGGTAGAACGGACAATTTTTGCCCTTTGAAGGGGGTGTCCGTTACAGGACTTACCTGTAATTATTTTACTATATATAATAAAAGTCGTGTTACTTCGTAGCTACCAAGTTTTCAATGATTGATAGCTGAAGATATATGCAGGTTTTGAACCACCTTTTTGCGGTCCACCTTTGAAAAAGTGGACCACAGTATCTATTCAGTCTTGAAGAAAAATTTATCCTATTATTACACACAGTGGAAGGATTAGTTGAATCAAATCAAATTTTATTTGTTTGTTCAACATACTTTAAAATTCTCAAAAAGTAACTTTTAACTCTCATAGAAAGTTGATTCAATCCATAAAATTAATTGAATTAACTAATGTTTGATGACACACCACGTCATAGTTGTTTTAACACACGTGAAAACATGAATAAAGTCCAACCAACTCACGTAATAAATTGATTCAAAGCATAAATTGATGACCCATTAGATACGAGTCATATATGTAAACTTTTCTCTCTGTGTGTACGTACCTAAGTGTAACTTCTATACTTTAAATGTTTATTTACTTATTATTTTGAATCGAATCGTGTTCCTAGAAATGACGCTATTATGATATCTGTAACTAGGTTATGTGCACTCGGTAGAGCGCACACCTTCGCCGCCGCTTTGACCTGTTCTATCCCAAAATTTAATGAACTGCTAACTGGATAATAACTAATCGTCTCACCAAGTTTCATGCTATATGGTTCAATACTTTTTGAGTTATAAATGACCTTGACCTTTGACCGGATTGCTCCCAAAATGCTACCTGATGGTTTCTGGACATTGACTAATTGTACCATAAAATTTCGAACAATTTGGTTGAATACTTTTTGAGTTATTGAGTTATAAATGGCCTTGACCTTGATCTTTGACCGGACCGATTACTCCCAAAATCTAACAAAATGATTCATGTATATTGACCAATCGCCCACCAAGTTTCATGCAATACGGTGCAATACTTTTTGAGTTATAATTTATAAATGACCATGACCTTGACCTTTAATAAGGTCGCTCCTAAAATTCTACTAGCAGGTCACTGGACATTGACCAATCGTTTCACCAAATTTCAGGCAATTTGGTTGAACACTTTTACAGTGATGCGACAATACACTTTAATTCTCTCTGTCTGTGACATTTACGGGGTCTATGATTTTAAGAGTATATTGTCACAACCCTAGACTGATTAGTCTTTCTACAGATACTAAATTGGGTGTAAAAATTGTTTTTGTGATCTGTTTGTTCATATTTGTGTTTTTAAGTTGCCAAAGTGTAGTCCCTATACTTAGCGTCTTCTTCAGTTACCTATACTTAGCTTCAAAAAGTAGTGACATCCATATGTATCTACATTTAGATTATCCGTAGACTTTCATTAACTTACTCAAATTTAATTTCAAAGTTATTAATACAATCATATTTGATAAAATTGACCAATTAACACACGATGGACCGGCGGGTCATTTCAACACGCAAATTATTTTTGGACTCGTTAACATTTCTAAGTTAGTGGACCAATATGTATGAAATTTACTTACTTTTCATGAATACTCGAAGTCAATATTCATGAAAAAATAAAAATTTGTGCCTAATTATTTGAAGAGTTATTTTAACATTTAGCTCCAAAGCCCAGCGGGTCATTTTAACCCGCTCTCATATAATTTCATTTTGACGTTAACTTGGGTGCTGCCAGATTGAGAGTCTAAAAAGGGTCGCACAATACTTATTTGATAATTGTTGAACATTTACACGCTCATTTCAGTACTGTTTTAACAGCCAAACCAGTAAACATGTTGCCGTGAAGGCTCACAAATGAAGAATTTTTTTTATGGCGACACCTATGGACAAATCATAAGGCTACAGTTTCGTAACTATTGATGAACATCTCTTTTCAACAAATTCACTATATCAGTTCACTCAATACGTGGCTGGTGAACCAAGTAATTTGGTAACAATTTAGGTTACTTGTGATTGCGACGTCTAAATATTTGGAAAATTTATTTCCTCATTTGGAAGAGATAGATAGTGGCACATAGAGAGATAATTATCATATTATGTCAATTTTGAACTTATGGTCTTTTTTTCTGGTATAGGAAAGAATGTTACGACAAACATACTTTCCCCGTCTGTAAGACTAGCTGAGAATTTACTAAAGAAGATGACAGTCATCGAAACTATTAATTGTATTATTCAATAAATTCCCTCTTATATAAAATAAACCAAGGCGCCTATGTATACAACAATGCTACTCAAGAATAAGAAGAACCTATTGAAAAATATTGTTCCTCCTGCTTTAATTCATTTTTCTATCTCAACTGATCCTAAAATATTTCATACTATATAGAACAAAATTACTATAACTAACTATGTTTGGAGTAGATATTGTTTATCAAAGTAGTCATCCCTTTATTGGACCCTGCAAATTTTTCTACGATGTTGGTACTCAATTTATCAGATACAAATGTAAATGAATAAATGTAATCCAGATATAAAAATGGTTCTATACTGAAATGTTACAGGTACTACAATATATAAGAAATTTCTTGGTGAAACATATCTGAAGAGGAAAAACAGATTTTGATATGGTGTCTTCAACAACTGACAGACTTGTGAACAATTCAGTGATCTACACTCGAAAGTACTGGGACTAATCTAGAAAAACGATGTAGGAGTCTAGGAGATGCAAATGTCCTTCTGTGAAATGTACTTCACGTGTCATAATTATTTGAAATAAATATTAGTCAGTATGGTTATCTGATTTTGCTTTTTTACATCGCTACAAACAACAAGTAAAAACGATGATATTCGGATGATAATCGTCTATAATATTAATTATATAACGATGATATTTGCCTTTAATGTTTGTGTTTGGTCTACTTGCATTTTATACTTTGATATACATAGAATATTTCGCTTGCAATAGTAGAATGTTAACTAACTATAACGATGTTTATTACTAACTATAAAAACCAAGTAAAAACTCTGAAGGTAACGTTTTCTAATAAATAAACAGTCACATGCATCAGATAAATCCTTCCTTCATCGTATAATTAGGCCTAATAACATTTTTTAATAGTGCAGGTTAAAATAACGCGCACGGTCCACCGAGGAGGTTCATTTTTGTGTTAAATGCATAAATTTATTATCTACTCCACCAGTGTTGGTCCTGCTTCATACCCTTTACCTGCTTTGCTTTACCCTGGTCCCTACATGTGTCCCTCTTGTGGCCGACCATGGACCCGTCGTACTGGAGGGGTCCATTGTGTCGGCTGCAATAGCTGGACACATTACAATATACGCTGCTCTGGTGTCCGCCAACGTGGAAATATCCCACAGGGATGGCAGTGTAAAAACTGTCACCCTATACACAACAAGACTCAACCCCACACACCCATTCCTACTCCTTCCTCTCCTCATCCTACCCTTCACCATACCCCCGGACATCACCATCCTCCCCTCCCTTCCTCTCAGGGAAGGGCTGCAGGAGGCGGTGCTGCTCGTCTCCCAGCTCCACTTCACCCCCCACGTGGGGGTGATGGAGGAGCGCCTATCCTTCCTCCTCCTCATCCTATAATTGGACGGCAATCGCCTGCCCGCCCTCCTCCTCGGGGGAGAGCTGGGATAGACACTGTCGTCCGACCCCCAGTTCCACTTCACCCCCTCGTGGGGGTGATGGAGGAGCGCCTCCCATTCTAACCCTACTAGAGCTCCTAACATACACACACGCCACAACAAACTCAACATACTTGTTGTATACACAACAAGCACATGGAACTTAAATCACTCCTACACAAACACCACATCCACATCGCCACAATCCAGGAAACTAAACTAACACCTGCCAGACTAACAACAAAGTTCCCTGGATATACAACACTTAGACTCGATCGGCCCAGACGAGGCGGCGGGGGCCTCATTACACTGATACATAAATCCATCCCGTTCACAAATACCACTGCCGAAACACACGCACTGATGCCACACGACCCTACACTTGAAATATAATCTACACGCATCCAAATCCACAAACATTCCTATAACATTTTCAACATATACATTCCCCCCACAGACTCATCACCCCCAGGATACCAACCCAATCTAAATTACATTAACACCATTAATAATACATTCGTCCTGGGGGATTTTAACGCACATGACACTACTTGGCTCACCACACAACATACTGACACAAGAGCTGACACCATAACAACACAACTACATAATCATGAACGACCCCCACACTCCCACACGCAAACCTTTTAACATCAACACACGACCCACATCACCTGACATAACCCTCCTCACCCCTGACATAGCCCTCCAAAGTTTACGGACCGCACTCCATGAACTCAGTTCATAACACCTTCCACTTCTCACCACACACACTTTAAGTACACCACTTGCCGCACAAAAACAGACACACATTCACAAACTACAATAGAGCCAACTGGACAGACTTTTCATCATCTGTGGATAATAACTTACATAACTTTGATATAAACACCTTCTCATCCATAGATGCTACCACAAAACACCTCACTGACATCATCATTAACACATACAAACACTTCATCCCTACAGGCAACATTAGACACTACAACCCCTCATTCACACCACACATCAGACACCTGATACAAACACGCAAACACCTACGCTCACTCCCACCCACACAAGATACGATCACACGCATACAACACCTTAACACTGACATAAGTGCGGAGATTACTGCCCAACAAAAACACAAGTGGCAAAACACATTAGACACCATTAATTTCCGCACTGACGCAAACAAACTTTGGAAACTTGTCAAGGGACTCAACAACAAATACACGGACCAACCAAAAACACATGAGTCCCTCACACAAAACAACACTATACTCACTGACACACAACAGGCGAACGCTCTCAACAAGCACTATGCTTCCACAAGTAGGTTACCCACCCGCCCAGTAGATAAGATTATACTGCGTCGCCTACACAAAACATGCACTCAAAAGCTCCTCACACACCCCTTCACCCCGGCAATGGTTACCGAGGCCATCCGGGTTTCCAAGAACACTTCTTCCACAGGTCCTGATGGCATATCAAACAAACATCTAAAACATCTAGGGCCACTTGCCATCAGAGCCTTCACAGACATCTTCAATTTCTCACTACAGAACAATAGTATTCCCAACATCTGGAAACTTGCCAAAATCATCCCGATCCTGAAGCCCAACAAACCCCCCACAGAACTGGCCTCATACAGACCTATATCACTCCTCTCCACCCCATCCAAAATACTCGAGAGGCTAGTTCTAAACAACATTTCACCACACATCCCACTATCCCCCTCACAACACGGCTTCAGATCCCAACACTCCACATCTACTCTTCTTACCCACCTCTCACAGACAACACTCGAAGGCTTGAACTCCAACAAACCTGCGGATAGGACAATTATAGCTGCCATAGACATTAGCAAAGCCTTCGATACGGTACCCAGACACCAACACATTAACAAAATACTCAACACACACATCCACGACTCATATAAAAAATGGCTTGCCAATTAGCTCTCAGGCCGCTCTGGCAAAACACTTTGCAACGGCAAGTCCTCCAGAACACTTCACTACACAGACGGAGTACCGCAGTGCTCCGTACTCTCACCTACACTCTTCAACCTATACCTTCACGACCTCCCTACGCCATCACACACCTCGGTTTACACTCTTTCATACGCAGATGATGTCACCATTATCTCACAACATCCCAAACACGAGACCGCCGCCAACAATTTACAAACATACATCCACTCACTAGAAGACTGGCTAGAAACAAACAGATTAAAGGTCTCCGCAAACAAATCTTCAGTCACCTTAGTTACATCCTACACCCCTACCCATCCAAATATTACACTCAACAACACTCCCCTTCCCATTAACAACACGCCAAAAATCCTTGGAGTTACACTCGACTGCGGCTGGACGTTCAAAAACCACATAACTGACATTAACAACAAAGCCAAACAAAGACTGAACGTCCTCCGCGCACTCACTCACACAACTTACGGACACTCCAAGGAAGACATAACAACACTCTACAAACAGTTCATCAGACCCATCCTCACTTACGACCACACAGCCTGGTCACCTGACATATCCAACACCCACCTACAGACACTCCAAAAAACACAAAACACCGCACTCCGCATTGCCACCGGTTGTACACAAACAACACCCACACACCACCTACACACAGAAACACGAGTCCTACCTCTCACCTCACACATGGACATGAGGGCACACATTTTTACACTTCTACACTAGACCCCTCACATCCCCTACACTGCATGCAAACTGAGAGGAGGACACCACGCACACTACACACCACCCCCTCCACACACCTCTACACCACTCTCCCTCCCACCCCTGACAGCACATCTCTTCACAAACACATACACACCACTTTCAAACAAAGAGCTCTAGCCTCCTCCTAACAAACTCCTTGGGTCTAGGCCTCTAGCCATCGACCCTAGTGAGTCGGCCATGTCTCGTCGTGATAGGGTTACCCTATCACGTCTGAGATGTGGCCACCATCCTTCCCTTCCTTACTACATGCACAGGATTGGGAGATCGGACTCTGATCGGTGCGACTTCTGTCAAGCCGATCAGGGCACGATCTCTCACATTCTAACACAATGTCCGTCACTACACCAACACAGGACTACACACAACATACACTCACTGGAGCACCTTTGGACCCATCCTCAGGCAGTTATTAACTTCCTGAGTGATGCGGGTTTCCCTTAGGCCCACACAGTCCCTCGGGTGGCTGAAACCCGGGGCGCCCCTCCGTCCCGGTGAGGATGTTGGGGAGGTTAAACAACAACAACAACAACAACGTAGGTATTTTCATAATAATGGCTAGGGTTGTGACATAATGCGTTTAAAATTATAGATCCTAAAAATATCATAGACGAAACGAAATGACATGGTATCGAATACTGTATACCGCTGGTTTAGAACCATTAAATTGTCTTTAATTCAATACTTCTTAAACGCATATTGTCACAACCCTAATAATGGCTATACCATTGTAAGATTTTTAAGGTACAAATATTAAATATACATATTAGAAAAAAGGACACTAAAAAAAGAGGTCAATATTCAGAGTAATAAAAATCTATAGCAGGTTTATTATTTATGTGGTATAGTAATTAATTAAAAAATTAATCAATTTTAAAAAAATTAATAAAATTTATTATTCATCTGGAAAAGTATAAATTTGAACGAGTAGTTAATAGATCGCCATTTTATGTATAGCTGAAAAATAAAATATAATAAATTCATTTATAAAGGTCATTTATAATTGAATAACTCAAAAAATATTGTACCATATTGCATGAAACTTGGTGTAGCATTCTGAATTAGCTAAAAATATATTAGAAACTCATAGATCTGAAATCAGTCTTAAAGTAATAAAATGTGTCTAGCTGTCTATACAGTCAATGTATCTTTCCCACGAAGTAATAAAAGATTTAATGAGGTGTAAGGACAGCTTAGAAATACTTGTAAGAATAAAGGATATATTTTCTATGTGATCTAATAATTAGTTTAAGACTCATGTGGTTTTGAGCGACCAAGTTATGGACGGAGTCTTAGCTCATTAGTGGTTTCCGGTTAAGATGCTTAGAGGTATATAAAGGCAAGGAATTATGTAACTAGAGTTAGTAGTTAGTTGGTGGAGTTAGTTGGTGTTGAGAGTTGTAGTCAGTTGGCAGTCAGTAAGAGTCAGTACTTAGAGTAAGGACTTCAGACCGGCCCGTCCGGGTTGGTCTGGTCCGAACTCATCTCTACCATATTCCACATTTGTGTCATCTCTAACTGTAATGAAATGCTGTATTCAAGTTTATAAATATACATCCCTTATGAGAGTTGGAACACTACAATCATTGAAACCCCCGACAATCCCATACGCATCATTGGCGCCCAACAAGCAGTGGATCCGGCCCCAGGTTGAGACAAATTGAAGAAGAATCCTGCACCCCTCAGATGATCAGATGAACACAAAAACTTCAAATATTTAAACGACTACGAAGATGATGCCCAGCGACTACGAAGATGATGAACAAAACCCAGTCAAAAAAATTTGTTCAGCATGTCTCAAACCTTTCGAACGTCAGGAAAGTTCTGATTCAAAACACAACAGGAAGGAAGAAGAAGATACCAGACATTTGAGATTATCAAAATGTGAGCCCAGTCGAAAAATAGCACCACTACAGAGAAAATGATCACGAGATTTCACACAGAAGTAACAACGTTTCACAATCATCAAATTTTAAATGAAGACATCAGTTCCCGTACCTATGTTCTACAAGTGTGGCGTACGTTAGAATACAATTAGAACTGCATCTGAAAAGTTGACATCTAAGAAGAACTACAAGTACTGAATATATATTTAACGTGATTAAAAACAGCGAAGAAAAATTAGAAACAATTTTTACTGAAAATCAGAATTCAGCCTGTTTCAACACAATATATTGGTGGTGATTCCAAAACCACAGGACCAACTAGTTCGCAATTTCAAGAATATAAAGAAGATACTTCGAAAACTGGGGAGTATTGTATTTAATCGTTTAAGTTAGAATAAAATCAATGTTTGTTATTGAGGAAAATTTTGTGAAAAAAATGTGTCACTAATTAATTAGATTATGTTATTGAACTTATAATAATGTCAGAAGGATAAGTTGATTAAGAATAAATTTTTGAAATTGTATTGACTATTTGTATTGAGGTAAACTTACCAGAATATTTTTTTTCAGTTTACCTAGCTCTCTCCAACCTATTTGCAACATTGAAATTGCACACGCTGAGAATTGCCAGATTTGCAATCAAAATAATCAACATGATGTTCAGACAAATGAAGTTAAAGGATGTAAAGGTGAGTGGGATCGTATTTTATAAATAAAAATTTCATATTATGTTTGAACAAGAAATATTGTTTTATCTGAAAACGTTTAACATAGTTTAAAAACTAGAGTGACTCCAAATATCATTTTGAAGATTGTTTCAGTCATGATTTATACTAAAAAAATGAATTACTAATAGTTATTTGAAAATTGAAATTAATTAAACGAATAAAATATAATGATATAAATTGAAAACGTTTCCATTGTTTTTAGTCATAACAGAAAATAATTTGAATCTAATTAAAACTAAAACTATGTTCACTAAGTATTGGGAAAATATTTTTTTTCTTTCTTTAAAATTTTCAATATGTTTACTAATTTTTTTTTCTCTTTCTATATTTCTTTTTATTATTATATTTTTTGACAGATTTTAAGTTGCATGTTTTGTAAGTATTTGAATTATACATAGTAGAGTTAATAATTATTATGATTTTTTTTCACTCTCTCTTTTTGTTCAATTTGAGAATATAATTTTATTATTGCATATTTTTGTTTTGAAGTCAATCTTTTTACAACTATATTCAACGTTTGAGTAAAGTAAATATTAATGAATAATTAAAATATAACAATCCCACTAAACCTGAATTAAATATAAAGTAACGTAAAGAAAAAAGAGAGAGTAATAATTAAGAAAAATATTCAGTAAATTTACTAATATATTATTTCTTTTTCTGTGACATGCAAACTTGCATGAGGCAAAATGATGGAAAGCAAGAATGAACAGTTTTCCAGAGAACAACACTTTCCTATGTCATCAGAGGATTTAAATCAAGATCAATGAATAATTTTTTTTATTAAGTCTATGTATTAATTTGATTTTTTTTAAATGATTAGGTATTTCATATATATTTTTTTTCATGTCATTTCATTCATAGGGATTTTTCTTAATATTTTTTTTTGATGATATCTATTTGATAGACATTGATTTTATTTGTGAATTTTTCTAGGATTGTATTGAAGTCATGTGAAGGAATTTAATAATTAATCGAATTAATGAAGAATTTGATAAAAATATAATAATTTAAATTATTGATTGGTAGCATGATGAAGATAATTTATCCAAGGTAATAATTATATGATATTGAGAAGTAACGCATAATGATATTACTATAGAAATGATACTGTGTTGAAATATAAACGCACAATAATTGATGAAACAATCGAAGATATGATTAGTTAAATGAAAATGACTTCGTACGATAATGGAATTTAATTTTTTTTTAGGAATAAGTTTAAGATTTTAGTAATAAGATTATTTTTATGTATACCTTAGGTTATATTTAGATAATGCAGATATTTGAAACTATATGGATATAATATTAATTATTCAATTCAAGTTACAAGTTGTGAATTCACTGATGATTGATATATTATGATGAAATTGATTTTATTTCAGCATTTCCCGAATAATAATTTCGTTGATATAGATCCAAGTTAATGTGATGTGCTAAAATGTTTATTAATGCGAAAGTGGACAAGTTGAAGTCCTGTCTTAATAATAATGAGAACCGCAGTGAGGAAGAAACACTGGCGATGAATAATATATAAATAGATACCGAAGTGAATTACGTAATAAAAGTAACACTATCGAGGATGTAGTCGGAGGAGTAAGAAATATAAAATCGCATATTGCAAAGCCATCTTAACGTAAATTTATATTTTTATCGAATGAGGGAATAAAATGATGCAAGGAACTTTAATTTTCATGATTAATATTTCAATTTATGTGTTCATAAACTTTAAATTTAATTCTTAATAAATAATGATTTTTGTGTATTCTGTTTTCTATAATATTTTTTCAATTATCTGTACTAGAATTTTCATTAGTAATATTACATTAAGATTATTGTAACTAATATAAGTTTATGTAATTGTCGTAGATTTAGAAGATAGATGACTGATCTTAAAATTGCAGGGAAAGAGATTCCTAGTTGAATTAATTATGAATTTATTAGAAAAATTAAGATCACTCATATATCTTTTTAGTTTAATTTAGGATTTTATTATAAGTTTTAGGTAGATTATGTAACAAAATACTTTTGAATAATATTAACATCTTAATAAATTTTCACCATAACAACATATTATCCTATGTATAAATGTGTAACGTACAATGAATGAGATGAATGTAAAAGAATGTATGGAATAGGATAAAACTAACCAACTTAACAAAGATATATAACTGTGATAAAACTTCACGAACAATCATGTCAATTGTATTTTGTATTTGTATTTTAAGTTTAGGTATTTTTGGTTTTAATATAAGATTTTCTAGATATACTTGTGAAAGGGATTAGTTAAAGCATTTTTGTATAAAATTGAAGTACCTTCAATTTTTCTTGTAGAGGGGGAAGAGATGTAGCATTCTGAATTAGCTAAAAATATATTAGAAACTCATAGATCTGAAATCAGTCTTAAAGTAATAAAATGTGTCTAGCTGTCTATACAGTCAATGTATCTTTCCCACGAAGTAATAAAAGATTTAATGAGGTGTAAGGACAGCTTAGAAATACTTGTAAGAATAAAGGATATATTTTCTATGTGATCTAATAATTAGTTTAAGACTCATGTGGTTTTGAGCGACCAAGTTATGGACGGAGTCTTAGCTCATTAGTGGTTTCCGGTTAAGATGCTTAGAGGTATATAAAGGCAAGGAATTATGTAACTAGAGTTAGTAGTTAGTTGGTGGAGTTAGTTGGTGTTGAGAGTTGTAGTCAGTTGGCAGTCAGTAAGAGTCAGTACTTAGAGTAAGGACTTCAGACCGGCCCGTCCGGGTTGGTCTGGTCCGAACTCATCTCTACCATATTCCACATTTGTGTCATCTCTAACTGTAATGAAATGCTGTATTCAAGTTTATAAATATACATCCCTTATGAGAATGGAATACTTCTACCTTCATTGAACCCAAGCACAATCCCGTTGCATCACTTGGTGGGACCATTGGTTATTATCCAGTTAGCAGTTTATTAAATTTTGGGAGAGAACGGGTCAAAGCGGCGGCGAAGGTATGCGCTCTACCGAGTGCACATAATCTGGTTATCTTATTCTTTATTTATATTACCGTGGGTGTTACTTTTAGCTTTATGACGCCATATAGTTAATCATATTTAGGGTTGAGACAATATGCACTGCATATTATGAAGTGTATGCACATAAATATTTTGTGCATATTCGCTTGAAATATGCATTTTATAAAACGCATATGCATTTTATAAAACACATATGCATTTATAAAACACATATGCAAAATATATGCAGCGAATAAATTTAATTAAAAAAACATTAGAAGTATGGATTTCTCGAAATAGGCTGTTACTAAGAAGCTTATATATTTTATATTTTTTTTAAATGTAAAAAATATTTAAAAACTAAGTGGTAGAATATAGGATGTTAATTAATATCTTTTAATTGAAGATAATTTCAATATATTTAAACACTTCTTACAAAGCTGCTTTCAAGTACATTTATCAAGTCTTAAATATGAAGAATCTAGTATACAGGTAATTGAAGCTCGTACAGCGGACGATCTTCAAACGTACACCCTCTAAAAAATACAAAAATTATACGTTCTTCTGGATATGCAACTCCTACAACAACCTCTTTAAATTATATAGTTTAACTAATATTCTATTCGTCTACCAATTATCTATCTAGTCGTACATTTGTTATATTCAAAGTATTACAATTTTCAATAAACACTTAATATATTGTTTTTTTGAGATTTTCAGTATTTTGATTTTGTTACCCATTTCCTACACATTTTCTTTGCTTAGAGAAGCTCTTTAAAATTAAAAAGAGGAGTAACTACACTATATTTTCACTTGGTTTAGTTACTAATATCTTTCTTTCATTTAACTTACCTTATTATTTCGTACCTACGTACAATTATATGAGTAAGTTATATAAATACAATAAGATTTTCATTAAAAAAATTATTCAATAATAATCTAAGATTGTTTACTCTCAATAGAATTCCTTTGAAATGCTGTTAAAGAAAACTTAAGAGTTGAAATCCCCAATTAAACTAATAATTTTGGTCCTTTGTAGGGGGGGGGGGGTTCTTTACTTGTATACTGTCTGTTGTACAAGCTTTACCTGTATATATAATATATAAATGAATATAAACAGTAACATTAGTTTAGAAAATCAGTCGATAAGTTAATTACATTTTATTATCACCTCCGCAAATTTGCAGAAGGTTATATTTCTTCCGGCATTTATTTATCATCTTGTTATTCGCTTAACTGAAAAAGTGTTCAACCAAATTGCCTGAAATTTGGTGAAACGATTGGTCAATGTCCAGTGAACTTCTTGTAGAATTTTGGGAGCGACCCGGTCAAAGGTATAGGTCATTGTTATTCATAACTCAAAAAGTATTGAACCATATTGCATGAAACTTGGTGGGACAATTGGTCAATATACAGGAACCATTTTGTCAGATTTTGGGAGAGAACGGGTCAAAGCGGCGGCGAAGGTATGCGTTCTACCGAGTGCACGTAATCTAGTTACTGCATATTCTTGTATTGAGAAAATATCCCCTCTACATCATATGAAAAGATGACAAATAATTATACCACGGCTAAAATATGATCTTCCCGCATTCTGCGAGGGTAACTACATAGATGTGCGTATAGAAGACTCGCCATATTTGATGGGCCAACATTAACTTGAATGACTTGTGCAGATTATCCTGTCAGAATTGAATTTATAAGCTTTACGTAATATCTCTATATCATAAATATTCTTGAGAAAATTTCAATTTTTTTAAATCTTTGTGATTACTTTAGAAATTGACCTGCCTCGCGCCTCAATTTGCTCTATTGTTAATGGAATTACTGAGAATATTGAATGTATGAACACAAGACTTTCATTATTTTTATGCTCAGTAGAAGTTTTTGACACTCTCACTCTGATAATTATCTGGAATATTAAGAAACAGAGTTCAACAAAGTTCCCCACCTCGATCGTTATAACCTAGCCTATAATAATTTAAATTTCTTAAGTAGAATAAAAATCTAGCTCTTTCTCATTCGCCTGATACTATTCATTTACATATGTAAAAGTTTATCATTTGAATATCAAAAATCAACTTATATTTTCTATTTGCATATTATTTTTTCTAATGTACATCTAATTTTCATATGCACTTTCTATTTTGCATATGCATTTTCTATTTGCATATGCATTTCAAGATTTGCATATGCATTTTCTATTTGCATATGCATTTCAAGATTTGCATATGCGTTTTTTATATGCATATGCATTATTTCACTAATATGCAAGATATGCAAAGTCACAACCCTAATCATATTATCCCTTTTTCGAACAAAAATTTAGTCATATTCATCTGGAAAACTAAATGATAGAACACCTAAAGGTATATATCAAATAAATTAGGGGGTTTGTTCAACCTCTCACCGGATAAACAGCTGGAAGTGCATATATTGCCTTCCTTTCAAATGCATATGCCTTTTCTTATATGCATTATCTTTAAGTGCATATGCTTTATTTGCAAAGCATATGCGTTTTATCAAAAAGCATAAAACCTGTTGCATATGCAGTACATTTCCCAGTGCATATTGTCACGACCGTACTGATAACTTGATAAGCTTTAAATGGATAATAGATGACGTCATACAAGCGTGAAATAATACATGAAATAACTTGAGTACTTCTACTTAATATAGAAAATGAATCAAGAATAATTTTAAATAGAGCTACATTGAAAAGTTTTTTTTATCAAAATATCAGAAAGTTTAATTTTTGATTAAAATTAAACTCAGTAAAATTTAGGTATATTTCATTTAAGTTAATTTAAGTGAAGTTAGATACCTATAAGAAACCTTCGATTAACGGATATTTAATAAAACACAATTCATGATCCATTCAATTTATTCAGGTAACAATAAAGCTTTCATAGTTTGCATGGGGTAAAATAACAATACGGTTTGTCCTTAACAACTCAGTAAAATTGAAATGACTGATTATTCGTAATGATTTCCAGAATCAAAATACAAAAAAAAAACGGCATCCGAGATTTGGTCACAATTTTTCAATCAGTGACCACTAAAAATTTCTCAAACGGTGAACTAATAGTTTTGATACTAAATACCTTACCCCTGTTCATTTTCCACCATTTATGACTAGGACATTTCGGCCCAACAAAGTATAGATCCTTTCGAAAACCAGTCCACATTTTAGAAATATTCAAACTAACGCAAGTAATAATAACTAGCTGTAACTAGTATGCAAAAAGCTCATCTCTGAAAAGAATTCACTTCGAATATCATTTTCCCCTACCTACTGAATTTAAAAGAAATGTCCAAAAATACTATGTAGCCAACGGAAGAAGTTATCTTAATTTCGTTAAATAATCTGATGAAAATTTCCGTCAATCAAATGAAGTTAACTAGAATAATTTAATACAGGAGGTATTAAATTTAAATTGTATCTGAATGAGATGAAAATGGCTACCAAAATACATTTCTGTATCATTGGTACCAATATTCATTTCTGTATCATGGATACCAAAATACATTTCTGTAACATGGCTACCAAACTACATTTTTGTATGATGGGCTAAGTGAAATATAATTTGATATTATGACTGGCAATATACAGATATAGTTAGCAATAGGAACTCCACGCAATGTCGGTTTATATGGGTGGGGGTGATAAGATTCACTTCCTCCGCGATGGTTCGGAGGCAGTGGGTGGAGGAGGAGGACCCCGTTTATGCAGCTCCTCCAGGTAGGAGGTGAGGATGTTAAGTCGACATTCAGGTAGAGCGTCCAGTTTGAGGTAGCGCCTATCCTTCCGCAGCACCTCTACTAACTCTCTGAGGTGTGTCTCTGATTCTTCACACAGAGAGAAAGACCTGTGGCTGATCATCTTCGTCTCCTGAAACACACGGGGAATATAATGAAGATGGGTAAAGACAATCACACTCTTGTCGGTGGCGAAAACGAGATCACATAGAATTTTTTCTATAACAGACATGAATTATTTTAATATTAAGCATCATAAAATCATTAAAAAAATGTAAACTCTTTACAGTACAGGTAAAGCAGTTAGAACAACCAGCCTGCGTACCAAATAATGAGACTTTATAGACAATGGCCGCACTTTCCTTTCGTTAACAGAACCTACAAAGGTTCATTTACAGACTGATTAAAATGTATAGCGGCAATAGTTATCTACAAATGATTATTTATTGGTAGCTACATAAGCTAATCGTTATAACAGCTTCAAAATAAAGTAGCTACCCCTTTATTTGCTATAAATTATGTTGGGCTAGGGCCAAAAACCACTAACAGCCTTACAAATTGGACAGAGATATACTCCTAGCAAATGAGAGCGAATTTCATTAGGAATTGACACCAAGCACTGTGCCAAGATAATATAATTGAATCAGATGTTGTCAACCAAGCACATAATGGATTTATCAACTTTAAATAGATACTTCATTCCAACTCACTTTCAGTAGGTCTCTGTAGTCAGCTTTAGCAGCCACTAGCTTGTCCTTGAGATAATCTTTGAACTCTCTCTCACACTTCTTGTCTGAAGAACTGAATTTGGTGTAGCGGGGGTCATCCTTCAGGTCTTTTTTAATGTCCTTCCATGAGGCATCAAGTGGCAGATCACCCAACTCGTCAAGAAGCTCCCTGAGAATAACATAGGGTTAAGTAGAGCCCCTGAGGGTACACACCCTTGAGCTAAGACCTGGGAGTTGCTGTTGTCATCAGAGAACTTGTCGCTACATTATTCTCAAAAAAACAGACAAATATCTACAAAATTTGAGCACCAGCACAAAATATAGGAAAATAATCTTCCAGAAAAAATAGAGCTGTACTTGGTAATAATATGATACATTGTGATTATGATTCAATCAAGTTTTTGATTCCACCTAAATCTAATAGCTATCAATTATATTTAGATCTAGCGAAATATCCAAATTATATTTATGAACATGTCAAATATTTTCTCTCACCTGAACTTCTCCCTCTTTCTCTTGGTAAGAGTGTCTACATGGTGGTTAAAGAGGGTTTCCTTCTCCTCTCTGTCCAGTTCACTGGCACTCTCCCACCTAGAGTCCTTCTTCAGACTCTTCTTGGCTTCTTTCCAAGTGTAGTCTGTGCTGCGAACCTGAGGGATACAGTTTATTAGTATTCAAAAACTAGTATGATGATTTCTACCTAAATTGGATAAATAGTGAAAGTGAATCAACAAACAATGGATAACCAGCACTAGAAGTAACCCAACGGTGGATTACCAGCACTAGAAGTAACCTAACGGTGGATTACCAGCACTAGAAGTAACCTAACGGTGGATTACCAGCACTAGAAGTAACCTAACGGTGGATTACCAGCACTAGAAGTAACCTAACGGTGGATTACCAGCACTAGAAGTAACCTAACGGTGGATTACCAGCACTAGAAGTAACCTAACGGTGGATTACCAGCACTAGAAGTAACCTAACGGTGGATTACCAGCACTAGAAGTAACCTAACGGTGGATTACAAGCACTAGAAGTAACCTAACGGTGGATTACAAGCACTAGAAGTAACCTAACGGTGGATTACAAGCACTAGAAGTGGAAATGACCCAAACGATGGATCATAGTCAACATGTTCACCCTGAATAAGTCTATACACTCACCAGATCAGTGAGGAGAGCATTGAAGCACTGCACTGCCTCGTCATGTTGGTGCTGCAGACGTTCCTTGTCCCTATCTCTGAGATGACCAGCCAACTCCTTCTGAACCTAAAATGAAACATGAAATCTGTCATTAATTTGGTACAGCCATATGGTTTTTTAACGTTTAACGTCTCTTTCTGAACCTAAAATGAAAGAATTGCAAGATGAAATGTGTAATTGATTTAATTTATGGTGTTTAACGTCTGCTACTTTATCTAAAGTGAAAGAATCACGTGAAGAACAATGTAACCAATAACTATTTTCATCAAACAATTTTAGAGTATGGGGCACCGCACTGCTCATGTGGGACCACTTTTGATTTTAATTTATAGCATTAGAATACACAGACGGTTTCTACAGTAGAAGCAGTGGCTTACTAACAACATTATTGGATAGATACAAATAAATATTTTAGAAAGAAATAGATATTTGAAATGTAGCTATATAGTCAAACCGAGAATTGTGAAGACAATGAAATATATCAAAGAATACTAATTTGTTAAGATGAGATTCAAGTTAACTTTGCTACTTAGGGTAAATGTACAATAGCAAGTTACTAAAAGGTGTTCGGTTCTCAATAGCTAGTGGATAGGAAGGATCTCTTCAGTCCGTGTCATTTAAACACGGTTCTCTATACATTTCATGGATAGGTAAAGAGCCGTACACACACACACACAGGATTTTTCTTAGGTAGCTAAATCTACCAGACGTTTTGCCAAGCTCCTCCTACTTTTTCCTACGAGACTTTTTAATCATGTAAGAAAAAATTATAATTATTTATTTCAATTGGTATCCAAGATACCTGCTGGTACCCTCACTATACCTGCAGGTATCATGGATACCAATTAGCAAAAACAAATAATTATTTAGTTTTTTCTTATATCATTTAAAAGTCTGAAAAAGTAGGAAGAGCTTAACAAAAAGTCTGGTGGAAAGACTTAGAAAATTCTGCGTGTGTACGGCCCTTGAGGGTGTAACTCCCATTTCTCTTTAAGAGGAGCCTCACCTCTTGCTCCCTCTTTCTGAGACTCTCCTCAATGCGCCTCCTCTTCTCCTCCTCCTCTGCAGCAGCAGCTGAATCAGTCTCCTCCTCTGAAGAGAAATTAGTAATATATAGCTATTAAATAGAAGTTAAAAAAATATATAGCTACCTAAAACCATTTAACCTGCAGCTGATATTAAATCATAGAAATTAAAAAACTTCTTAGTTGATTATTAGCTACCGAATGGAGAATATTAAATTGAACATCAGGTAGGTAACTGGTGCTAATAAACTTATTTTGAACAATTTCCGTTTGCTTATTTTCCTTTACATATCAACGGCTGGAGAATTTCCAAAGAGAATTATTAAAACCCTATGTTGTTGTAGCTAAGTCTATTTAAGTACATTCTTTGAGTAGAAGAAATTGGTAGCCATTCAATGAATGGCTATTTTCTATAAAACCGTCAAAAATCTATAATTTACTCTTTGGAAATTTCCCCTCAGTAGCTAACATGTAGAGCAAAATAAACATCTGGTAGCTAGCTACTTCACCCAAGTAAAAAAGAACATGTTTTCTCTTTCTCACCTTCATTGTCTTCTTTGATGTCGTTATTCTTATTTCTGGAAGAATCTTCTTCATTCTCAGACACTTCACCCTGACAAGAGAAAAGGCTTTTGAGTAGCAATTGGATATATAGCAATAGGCTATGGTTATATTCATTTATTTAGAATTTTAGCAAGAAGAATTAGTCAAGGGCTAAATTGACAAAGTAATCATTCAATAACCGGACACTCACAGTAGATGAAAAATGGACGCAATACCCAATTTTCGACTACTGCAACGGCACACAAGTTTCAGGTATTCTTCTACAATTATTTCGCACCTAGTAAAATTAGTAACCAACCTCGCTCTTTGGCTGCTCTTCCTCTCTATCTTCTTTCCTCTTCCTATCCTTGTCTTCTCTATCCTCTTTATCTTTCTTATCCTTCTTGTGTTCCTTATCTCTGTCTTTATCCTTCTTATCTTTCTTCTTCTTCTCCTTTACAGTGTCCCTATCCCTACTCCTGTCCCTCTTCTTGTCCTTTTCCCTGTGGCGGTCCTTGTCCCTGGACCGGTCCCTCTCCCTATCTCTGTCACGACCTCTATCCCGGTCCCTGGATCGACCAACGTCACGGTCCCTGGACCGACCCACGTCCCTCCCTCTGGACCGATCCCGGTCCTTGGACCGCTCATCCTTGAGCCGCATTAGGTGGTCTCTGAAATAGTCCTCCCTCTGAATGCTGCTCTCGACTGCCTTGTACCGGGGATCACTTTCCAGCTTGCGTTTGACATCGCTCCATCGACTGTGGCGCTCAAATTCTTGTTCTTTGAGCAGAGACACAAAGTCTTTACGTACCTTCATTTTGAGGAGAAAAGAAAATTAGAAAAGAGTGATGGCCATTGGGTAACTTAAAAGAGAAACAAGAGGGAAACTGTACGGTGTCAACATTGGCTCTGCAATTATCAGAAGGGATTGTTTCATTAAATCATCAGCAATTGGGTAAAGCTAGAAAAGAAACATGGTTAGGCTGAAAAAGAAACTTTTCAATATCATCTACTTAAACTCCATGAAATTACATATTGATTGTTTTTTATAACACTGACAAACTGTATAGCTAAATCAAGAACAATTTAAATATATCAGTATTTAACAAAGTCAAAATAATTCTTCAAGCTAGGACGTTACTTAGTCTATGTAGCTATTGATCTAGATTATCAAGTCAGGTCTTCTTTAAATGCAACTATTGTATAAAATTTAGTTTCTTGTTCACAAAAGAACCTAATTCCAACACCAGCAGAGCTAAAAACCAACAAGGAAATCAATCAAGAAATGGTAAATAAAATCATGGAAATATATACGCGTATTTTGGCTACCTATAGAGTTCAAACTTCACGGAGAAAAGAATTCTAGGAGAATGAGGAAAAATTCAATAGCTAGCTTCAACTAAAATTGAAACATAGATTTTAAGTTCTGTTGTTATTGAGATTATATAGAATGGAACATTTGATGGTGCGAATAAAAAACGACAAGAGTTTCAATTCGACCGATTTCGTTGAGGGTTGAAAGCCAGGCTTAGAGATGCGGAATTAGGTTCTAGATTTGAGAATTGTGTGTAGTTTGCTAGTACCAAAGACTATCTTGAGCAGAGTGACGGTTCTTGTTAGGGCAGATAGCGAATAACGACAACGCTCCGTGTGGTTGGCATCCCGCAAATGGATTCGAGGCCCCCAGAGCAATGCAGGCGCAGAGTAGTTGGCGGAGTGCTGGGTCCAAACGATAATTGGGTTATTACCTTCAAGTGGTAGGTAAGCTGGGTAGTGTTGGTATTAGATTGGTTAGCATACTTACTAACGGCAGAATACTAGCATTTGAAGGTGACTGGCAGAATTATTTCATACCTAGAAGATACCTAACTTTATAACTTACTGATTTTAGTTTACTGTCATGTTAAAATTTCATAGATTTAACATGTTGCCCGCGTATCGGGCGACATGTGTAGCTACATAGCTAATCAATTACCGTCAATTTTAAATGCGTCTTCGCATATTTACAGTAGCTACTAGAACAGTATGTAAATGAAAAGTTGGTGAATAAATAGAAAATAAATCCGGATACGCGGGGAACGAGTCAAAAATAAAATGAAACATTGGAAGGAATTATTTTGAAAGTTGTGAAGAATGGATACTTACAATGGACCATGGAGCTGAGACCTTGAAGCTGACTAACCTTAGCTAGATAGACTAGTAGGTGATTATAGTGGTGATAAATTGATTTTTTTTTTCAAGACAGCATTTATAGCTACTAGCTAGTTATTAAAAACAAGCAAGTTATTCTTACAAAAACCACTGTATTCACCTAAGAGCTCTGAAATTGAATAGTTAACTATATTATAATAGAAACATTTATAACTTTAATTAAGACACGAGCATGATTAATAATGATTAGTTAGCTACTCTTTGATAATAAGTATACATATTATTTAAATGTAGAATATCTATAGTATATAATCACATTGCATTATATGATAGTCAAGCTATACCTAAATCTTAATAAAATAATGATATAGCACAGATTAATTTCACATTCCTAGATTTAATTGATCAGAATAATAGAGCAATTGTATATATGTATTTCAGAGTAATATATTTCATTTGTATTTCAGATATTTCAAGTCTAATGCTTTTGCTCTAAATCTTTCATTCCAAAGATCTCAACCAAATAGTTGTAAAAAAAGTGAATTTTTAGAAGATCTTGAATGAAAAAGATAGATTGAAAGGTGACATGAAGTGGCAAAAGTTACAGCAAATAGATCATCAACACGTTTCCTGCAAAGGGACCATCAGGTGGTATCTCCTAGACTTTCCTGTACTGCAAAGGGACCCACCAGTGGGTACCCTAGTATTTCTCATATATGAAATAAATAATAGCTATGAGAAGGAACCTACAAACTGTCACCATTTTATGATGAATTATATTAAGCAGGGAGACAAAAAAAGCACAACACAACCTCATGAGACGACAGCCACTGAGGCACTGGCATTAATCTAAGTATTGCATCGTATTGGGAGCATAAGCGTACATTTGGCAATCGCAGTAAAGGTGTTAATGATTTCTATTTGTGCACAGCACCTCCTTCATGTCACCCCATAGAGCACACCTCTCACTCCTCTACCACCCTCTCCCCCTCACCTGTTCTCTCTTGGCGTTCCTCTCATCCTTCTCCTTGCGGCGCACATCGAGGAGGTACTCATCGAAGAGGGACTCCCTCTCCCGCATCTTGTCGATGTTCTTGAACCGATCATCCTTAGAAAACTTACTGGAAAATTCAGAGAAGGTGCTCTTTCCCGTGAGACTGGCGGACTCTAGGAGCTGCCTGAAGTCATCCTTGCGCTCCTTCATCTTGCTCCTCTTCTCCCTTCGCTCCTCCTCAGCCCTCTCCTTCACGTACCTTCAATGAAGAGATGATTTGGTTTAACCATTCAATATAGCTACTGTCCAAGTCAAAAAATACAAACACAAAATAGGGAAGTTCAGAGTTATTGAATAGTTCCATATTTTTTGGCAAGTAAAAAAATAAATAGGGGTTATTAGCTAATCAATTTTAATTGGTATCCATGATACCTGAAGGTGTCATGGATACCTACAAATTAAAATCAAAGTTAAATAATAGCTAATATTCTTTGTCCCAGTGTTCGTAAATGTGCACCTAACAGAAAACTCTGACAAACCTTAGCTAAATAAATATACGAGTGACACAATTAGCTAAAAAAGTTTCAAGAGGCACATCACCAGAGTAACTTGACTCACTTATCAAAGACTTGTTTCCTCTCTTTGCAAGGCAGCAGCAGATAGCGTGGATCGAAAACAATCTTAGAGAGTTCTTTCTCCCAAGAACTGAATGCAGAGATCTGAAAACAATAGAGGATTTTAGCTAGAAAAGTAATATATTTTCAGAGGTGTTTGATGTCTGATTTAACCACTAAAACTGAGAGAGGTAAGTGAATCTGAAGAACCTACACACTAGAATTACAATAGCTAGCTAATGGTATTTACCTTTGATAAATTAAAATGAGCAACTAGCTACTTGGGTTTTGTATGAAAAATATTTTTATAAAATTGAGAATAGAAAAGTTTGGAGAGAAAAATCTCATTACTTTTTTTCATGATTAATAAAGATAATAAAAGTATATAATGTCATATTTATTACAATCTTTGATTATTTTCTTTCTCTTATTACAACTAGCTGACCCTTATGACAATTGAACAAGTGTGGGACATGTCTCTTTTATTTCTCCAGTGGTAGCTATAGAAAATAATATATAGGTTACTTGGGTTATCGTTTTCAGAAGATTTGTTTTCGCCAAAACATATGCAGGTGAAATAGATTAAAAAATAATTTCATGGCAAGCAAAACTGAGTATCTTTATTTTGCTATCTATCCTCATGTCGCTCTATATAATAGCTATAACTGATAGAAGGTATAAGAGCTTTCAACACGACGGTTAATTGCTGCGTGACCCACCGGTGGTCACGAGTTCATATCTTTCAAGCAATCAAAGAATTCCTGCATACTATAAATTTAGTCGAGAAATAGTTTCATTTATTAATTAACATTAAAAGGAAAAGTTTGCAATAAAAATATTATGTAGCTACTGTGCAGCAGGTAACGTGTTGAAGTTCAAGTTACATACCCCTTGCTCCGCTAGCAGGTCCCTGAACTGTTTCATCCTTATCTCTAATGGTACAATGGCTCTCTCCCTGGCTGCCTTAACCTCTGCCTCGATGGCAGCATCTTTGCCAACGTCAATGCGCTTCAAGGCCTCCTTAACGGAACTGCTGCCTGGGGACAGAGGCTCTGCCGGTGCAGGCTCTGAAAAAGAAGGGGTTAAGATATTAAAGAAAACAAGAAAGATTGGGATGGTGAGAATTATAATTGGGATGATAAGAGTTATAATAGGGCTGTAGCTACCATTCTATTTGAAAGCTTGAAAACTGAAAAACCATCATGAGATTAAATAACCTATTATAGCTAGATCTCAATAATTTAAATTATTATTAAAATCATCTTACGTGACGTTAATTTACAGAAAATTATGCGTATCCAACATAAATTGCAATCAAATTTGAGCATAATTATCAACACTACAGTAAAGTTCGCGGAGATTCGATTCTAGCCCAAAATAATTATTTTGCTATAAAAACATAGGTCTCTGTTTGAACACTTAGTATCTATACTTAATCTCTTACGATTTTTGTTAAATTTATGGACTAGGGGGTTTAAGAGCAGCTCTTTCCAATGGTGTTGTCAGATTTGAAATATTTTCACGCATTCGCCGTCAATTACCGATGCGCAACTTCACCCGGAATTTTGAGGTGCGCAAGGCCACTCAGTCTGACGGTGTCAGCAACTTTTTGAGATATCGGTATAGCTATCAGTGATTTATAGGTTCAATATCGCCAGATTACTAATATCAAGTATCTTATGGTAATAAATATGCTATCGGTAGAGCCCTAAATTATAAGTAGCTAGGATGCATTTTTTTAATAATTTTATTGGGAAGATTCATACTGAATGGGAAATTCATATTATCAGAGGTTATTTATTATATTTAGCTAACTCAAAATTGAAGGCTTCAAGCTTTCAAATAGAAAGTCCTGATGATGAATGGAAATCTTACTATTAGAAAGCTTGAAACCTCAAGAAAACTTCAGCATACAGTTTAAATAACCTCAAGATAATTTTTCTAATCAGTAAACCAAGTAGCTATCTTAGATTTAATTAATCAAGTAACTAGCTAAACTAACCAAGATTTTTAACCAGATTTAAATAATCTAGTAAATTAATATTTTTGATTAGTAATTAGCTAGTAGCCATGATTATTAAAAAATTGGATCTAGGAAGCAATGAATAGCTATTAAAAATTGTGCAGTAAGCTAAAGATTCGCCGCATTCTGTATATGTCAAAACTTCCTTCTAGCCCAGCAGACCTAAAGTTTAAAAGCACTCACCGTCCATTTTCATGCGTTTAGCTGGTGGTTCGTTGCTGGGGTCTGTTTCACCAGAACGAGGGGGAGGGGGACCAGTTTCACCTGTCAGCTGCTGTCTGATCTTCAGGACCTGCTGGATGCTAACAATTAGTGATCTATTTAAAGAAATTTAATTTAGTACGGTTTAACGTTTGCTTCGGATCCAAATGCCATATCGCTGTGACAAAAGGAATTAAGTACAAGGGAAGTGGCTACATGTACAAAGTCACCTGCCATCAATGACAATGCTCATGGATGCAGGAAAGCTACTCCGTGAATACAGTCACTTACCAAGGAATGTGATGAAAAGGGACAGAAGCACCGGTGACTGCAATCACGGATATAAGAGGAAGATGGAGAAGTGATAGTACACTTTCAATTAAAGGTCCATTGCAACTCCTTTCATACTTAATTATAACATTAGTTAGCTAACAAATAGCTATAGATACATTATTTGCACACATTCTAGAAATTATTCATAATGAAACTGCTGATAAATTAGGGTTAGCTACATGGATAGTCAGTTGTACCACTAGATAGCGTAGGAATAGCTGGATTTCGTGACAAATATTATGAACACAAACGTGTAATTATATTAGCTAGCTAGCTACTAAAAAAAGCTATTAGCGTATTTTTGATATTCACGAACAAGTTTATTCATATTTTGGTCAAAGAGTAAAAAAAAGTTTTTATCCTCTAAAGCCTAATTAAATCCCCATCCCATAAACCCATCCCTTAATACCTCTGGAGGGGGGTTATCCAGTAGCTTATCCACATCACTCCTATCCACTAGATCTGGAGGTTTTTCCCACACCGACTGCTTGCTGGTGGGGTTGTAGAAGAAGGTCTTGGCGTCACCAGTCCACACTACACACCACGGTGTGCCTGACACGGGCACTGACCACACTGGACGTGAGAGCTCCGCAGCTTTCTTCGTAGGGTCTGTTTCGGTCTCCTGAAATTGAAGAATGTTTATTGAAGAATAATTAGCGTTTTAAATATAAAAGCACAAGAAAAGAGTAGCTACATAAATTTGTAGTAGCTAGCTACATAATAAATATTACAATTTAGGAGAAAATACAGTAGGTAACTTCTAGCCAAATCTTAATTTTGTGAAGAATAGCTAATAAGTATAGAAACATAGCTACTAGCTACACAGTGATATAATAATCTAAAACTAAATACAGAGCCTAGGTATAAACATGGACTTACATAATAGCTAGCAATCATAAGGAAAAACACAAACTAGTCATTAGTTATAACATGTAGTTGAGACCTTATAGCTGCTAACTAAAAAAATCATTAGACATCACACGAGTGTTATTAGTCACACCTTATGGCTAGTAAAACATTAGTCACACCTAACAAATCATTAGTCACACCTAACAAATCATTAGTCACACCTAACAAATCATGAGTCACATCTAACAAATCATGAGTCACACCTAACAAATCATGAGTCACACCTAACAAATCATGAGTCACACCTAACAAATCATTAGTCACATCTAACAAATCATTAGTCACACCTAACAAATCATGAGTCACATCTAACAAATCATTAGTCACACCTAACAAATCATGAGTCACATCTAACAAATCATTAATCACACCTAACAAATCATTAATCACACCTAACAAATCATTAGTCACACCTAACAAATCATTAGTCACACCTAACAAATCATTAGTCACACCAAACAAATCATTAGTCACACCAAACAAATCATTAGTCACACCAAACAAATCATGAGTCACACCTAACAAATCATTAGTCACACCTAACAAATCATGAGTCACACCTAACAAATCATTAGTCACATCTAACAAATCATTAGTCACACCAAACAAATCATTAGTCACACCAAACAAATCATTAGTCACACCAAACAAATCATTAGTCACACCTAACAAATCATGAGTCACACCTAACAAATCATTAGGGACATCACACGAGTGTTATTAGTCACCCTAAATAACTAACAAATCATTAGGAAAATAAGTAGGTAGTCTCTTACTTTCCATGGTTTAGCTATTTTCTGAGTCCAATGGTGCACACTTTTATACACTTCACTGCCATCAGTAATCACCACCCCCCTCTACGTAAAAAAGAATTACTGATCTAAACGCAACTCATAAACAACTAGCGAGATATTTTACACAAAATAAGTTGTATAAAATTTAGCTAACTTTGAAGGTTGCAATGCAATTACTCAACATTGATTACTATTCCACATTAATTATTTAATGGAATTATTTTTTAGCTTCAACTAACCTTTATTAAAAAATTAAATAATTTTTTAAATTAATTAATAAAAAAGTCTACTAAATAGCTACTAATGAAAGCGTTTATTAACTAATAGTTAGCTATTGATTTACATGGTAGCTAAGTAGAATTAGCATCTAGAACATCAGACAGTGCTTTCTTTACTCAAGTCAAGCCACACTTGAATCACATTAATTACTACCCTTAAATAACCCAATCGAATGTTAATTAACTGGATATTATTAAATTCATTATAACAATCTTGAACCAAATTTCAGAAACATTGAAGGCAGGGTAAGTCCCGAGTTATCGGACGGTACCACATTTTCGGACACATAAAACAAAAATATGTAGCTAACTAATTACAATAATTGTTAGATAATGTTCAGCTATTATAAATTATTCCCTCATAACTAACCCTAGCCATAAATCGTGTTAAGGAGAAAGTGGCCATTGCTATTTCTACTAGCTACAAATAACTTCTGAGAAATAATTACCCACAGGGGAAAAGAAAATGACCAAATGTGAAATAGCTTATATACCGGAGGAAAATTTCAATTGAGAAAAAATAGCAACAATTTAATATTTTTCTGATTATAGCTGCTTTACCATAGTTACTTTCCTTTTATAATAGATATTATACTCTATTTGGAAATTAAGTAAGCTTGCTATAAATAGAAATATGTATATGCAGTAGTCAGTATCTTAAATAAAAAAAATTATTTAAGCTATTCATTATTATGTTTTCTAATTCCAGTGAAAAAATTTCACTAGAATTTGCAAACATAATAATGAATAATAATATAAAAACATTATATAAAGATACTGACTACTGCATAGACATATTTCTATTTATTGCAAGCTTACTTAATTATAAAAGTAGCAATATGTAATTCTATGTGGGACACTTGCGTTTTTTAAAACAGCATTAAAAAAACTTCTTAAAATGTGTTCACACTTGCGTTTTTTTAACGCAGCACAAAAAATTGCATTACTTTTTTCCTTCAGCATGAATAAAAGGGCAAGTGTGAACACATTTTAAGAAGAGTTACTTTTAATGCAGTGTTAGCCATGTTCCCCAATATGGATAAGACCCCCAAGAGGACTCACCTTGGGTTCCTCTGTTTCTTCAGTAGTTGAAGGGAGGGAGGAGGTGTTCTCTTCAGCAGCAGACCCGTTAATTTTAGTCTCTTCTTTTGAACTGTCTGAAACAAGAGTTAGGAGAGAAACTTTGAACAAAAATTAGATAGGGATGTAGCTACCAATACCATAAGAAAATATTAGTCCTTAAATACTAATCAGAGAACCTTATCATCGAAACCAAGTAGCGGAAAAAAAGCTATGCCTGTTTTATTTTTATATAAGAGATAGGCAAGTTATGGTAGCTACTAGCTATATTTATTTTCAGAGTTTTGAAGGTAAATTCAGAGTTGTTGTATGATTCCGCTTTTTCGGACATGTAAAAATAAATACATAGCTAACAATAATTATTCAACATTTAATTTGATTAAAAAATATAAGTTGAGGATAATTAATTATACATTCTTTTAACTTTGTCCGAAAATATGGAGCCATCCAATAACTAGGAACTGACCCTAGCATTATTCAAGAATACAGTAGAACTCCTCTATAGTGAATGTAAAGTCCTGAGTAAGAGAACTACCCTGTAGCTATAGTGAACAAATTTTTCTTTAGTCTGCCTTGAATTGCCATTACTTTTAGAAAACTAATGGCAATTTTATGGCAAGATTGTTCACTATATGGGGTAGCTACTTCCTTACTCATGACTCTAAATTCACTATAGACGAGTAACTAGCTACTTCATCCAATTTCTTTTTTCTTTATCTCACCATCATCCCCACTGTCCTCCTCCATAGCCTGTCCAGTCACCTCCTCAGTCTCCTTTTCTTCAGTTGAAGCAATGGGAGCAGAGAGGGAAATTCCCTGAGCCACAGCCATTCTAGCAGCTGGGGAGAAAGGAACAAATGTAGCCAAGGCACATTCCCAGTTTACGTCCCTTCAACTAATCACAGTTAAATGAATGGAAGGAAGGCGGTAGAAACTGTTGTATAGTATGAATATTTTCTTTCCATTAATTTAACCGTGATTATTTGAAGAGACGTAAACTGGGCGGTGAAAACGCGGCGTTTTAACAGCTAGTATAGAATGGGCAGTGGCCTAAAACCAATGCAGTTGAATATGAGTAGCTAGCTGTATCTATGATTTGGTATCAGAGATACACAATACTACAGGTGATAATTAATTAATTATTCTCGTTCATAATGATTGTATGAAGACAATAGCTACCAGTGGATAAATTTTTGGTGCTACTAACTAGCTAGAAACATTTATAGCTAGTTCTCTATTTATTACGTAGCTATTAGCTAACTGAAAAGTTTGATAATTTAATGCATTTAAGGATTACAAGGCTAGGCCCCAACTGGTTTCATTGACAATAAATGTTAGCTATTATATAGCTAACTGTTTATCTAAATGATATAGATAGATATAGCATTTAAAACAAATAGTTTTCCATTAAAAACAAGAACAGGATATTTTTTATAGAAGAGAATAGGTATAAACTGGCTAGATTGTAGCTAAAAATGCACAGGTAGCTACCAATAAACTAACAAATAGCTGTATTCTAAGTTAGATCCAATACTGGCAAAAAATGAACTGATATATAGCTTCAATAAACTAGCTATTTTGTAAAATAAATACTCTAGCAAGAGATTCACAGATATATCTATATCTGCTTTGAACATTTTATCGGTGCATCTCTAACTACAGCTGTACCATACATTTCTATAGTGGTTACCTTCCAAGTCTTTCATAGGTTGCGGCTTCTCCCAAACACTCTCCTGTGTCTTAGAGTTGTAGAAATAACTCTTGCCTTCTGGAGACTTGTGCTCCGTCCACTCAGAGGCCTTCTCCACCAACTGGGGGTCTATGTCAGAGTCTGGAACAGGGGTGGGTGTGGGGCCTGAGAGAAACAGAAAAGAATGGGGAGTTAAAAATAGTAGTGACAATGGAGGTGTTGAATGTTTATTTATTTATTCTCCACTACATTCACCGCTCGGTGGGGTGTTAAATGTAGCTACATAATGTCCTCACAAAAATACTAAAATTCATAAACCCTTTTTTATAATTTAATTGTGCTGCATTGATGACGTCACAGTACACAATCACTAGCCACTGTGTGTAGTTTAGCTGCAGTGAGAGATCTAAATAATAGTATTCAAAATAGCTAATTCTATCATTGAGTGTCTAATTTCCAATTAACGGACAGTTACTGTAGCTATCTACTCCACTAATTGTAAAGAGCTGTAACACACAGGTCATGTCAGGTCAATCTTAACCTTCTAAAGGTCACATTGGTCCATGACCTACACTAACAACCACTTTCCGAGTACCGTGCTGTTTGCTATTAGGTGATCAACTCACCTTGACTAATGACACCAGAAGGTGGACCATCAGACTGAAAAAGAGGTTACAGAATAGTACGTTAGAATAACTTGGTAAGAATAGAATAAGATATTAAAATAAGCTAAAGCTTCAGGATATAAAAATAACATGGCTAGCAACATATTAGGGTAAGGATACTAGGGTGAATTCGGAGTTATCGGACAGTTCCACATTTTCGAAAACGGGATAAAAATATAGCTATAGTAATTATTATTTAACTTATATTTAAATTGGTATCCATGATACCTGCAAGTATTATGGATACCAACTAAAATAATGTTGTATAACCATTAGCTATATATATATTTTTTGTTACGAGTCCAAGAGTGTCCAATAATTCGGAACTTACCCTAGCTAAGAGTAATTAATGTAACTAACTACTTACTGGCATATGTGAAGGGGGTCCACCCATCATGTTAGAGGGGTCCATGGAACCATCTCCACCCATAGGGGGACCACCCATTCCAGGTGGAGGCATGCCCCAGGAACCATTGCCTTGACCAGGAGGACCACCACCCATAGGTGGTCCATAGTTATTCCAACCTGGACCCCCATTGGGTGGACCACCTCCGTATGGTCTAGGGGGTCCACCTGGTCCACCACCATGTGGAGGCATTCCATATGGAGGAGGACCACCATTACCATATGGACCACCAGGAGGCATTCCATAAGGGGGTCCACGTGGTGGAGGGCCCATACCTGGACCACCACCCCACTGACCATTTTGAGGACCCTGATAAAATAAAATATAGATTAAAAAAATAGAAATAGCTATATATTGTGAAGATATTTTATCCAAACCATAATAATTATTTCAAATAAATTAATTAAAGATATAAAATATCTAACTAAATATCAGAAAATGAAATTAACTATGAAACTTGTTTTCAAATTAACTCTTTCAGTAATTTGAACTGAGTATGAAAACCTATTTGCTGAAAAAGGGTTATAATATATCAAATCAAGCCGCTAGGGTAAGTTACGAATTATAGTTCAGTTTCACATCTTCTGTAGCTAATACAAGAAAATACTGTATAGCTATATAATAGCTAATTATTATTAGCTATATCGTTTTTCTTTTATGACCGAAGATGTGGAACTGACTGATAATTTGTAACTTACCCAAAATGAGAAGCTGATGTCCCACCTGTCTGTTTTGTTGCCAGTCCCCCTCCCCCCTCTCATCTTTGCCCTCCATCCCCTCCCCCTCCTTATTGTGGTTAGCTCCCACAGCCTGAGCCATCTGCTCTACCTGTAGAGACATTGGAGATCAGTTGGTTAGTAGTGCTGTGTAGAGCTGGTTATTAGTGAATAACTACACTACAGTGACCAAATTGAATAAAACTCATAAGAGTTCCTAGATATCGGACAGTTCCACACTTTCTATCATAATGTGAAACAGTTCGATAACTTGGAACTTGCTTTAGTTAGATAGAGAGAAAAGCTATAGAATAGTTAAGCTTTACATAGCTAGTTACAATTCTTCATGATTAATTTGAAATTTGAATCAATTATGTCGAACTTTTTCAAAAAGCAAACTTGATGGTAGCTAACAAGTCTAATATTAAAGGTCCTCTCCAGGCTTGGGGAAAAAATGAGTTTATTACATAATATTATAGAACCAAGATATACGATCATTATTCCGCAAACCGCATACAAATCAGTTCCGTATATATTTTATTATTTGCTTTTAAAGTTTTTTAGTACTATGTGAGCAACAATGGAGCGAATCACCAACCTGATGCTGAAAAAGAAGAATGTACACTCTTTGTTTTGATTGTAAATTTAGATTTTTAAACAAAAAATGCGTTTTTGGCCTCAGTTTCAGAAATTAATTGTTTCATTAAGTATATAAACATTTATTAAAACGTTTACTTAAAAGTTTATCCAATATTATACCTTTACACGAATATTAAATAGATTTATTAAACCTTGTACCTAGTTGACAATCAAAACAAATGGTGTACATTCATCTTCTTCTGATTGAAAATTAGAAAGTCGGAAGTAAAATAGGTTTTGTAGAGCTTTGATTGTAAATATCTTCAAAAGCATATAAAATTAAAAAGATCAAATTTGATGCGGTTTGCAGTAAAATGATAAGAAACATTAGCCTCATTGATTTAAGCAATAAAAAAATTAGCTTGGAGAGGACCTTTAATGGAGATATTCTTTTTATTGAAGGCAGAGGTTTGCCAAAGAATTGATGAAAAAAATCTAACCTGCTCCTGTGTTAATATTTTGACATTGTCGCCCGTTGGTTTGGTCCAGGTAGTTTCTCGTGTTCGTGCATTATAGAAGTAACTCTTTCCTTCTCCAGCTTTTGTCTCCACCCATATCTCGCCAGAGAGATCTACACCAGCTACCTCGTTGTTACCGCCATCACCCTGAGAGCGAGAAATTCATTAGGGATATTCAAATAATTGATTGAGAAAAAAATTAATCATATAGCTAGGTACATTACAGTAATAAGTTATAAATCAAGCTCCTGTATGAGTTTAAATAAACCCTTCGAGTTCAAATTGAGTCTGAGAGCAGCGTAAAATATAAATATAAAGAGCAGCGTAAAAATACACTCAATTCTAGTCAGAACCTATGTAGCTAATCTATTGTCAGAATGACTATTAAGAAACAGATCATTATATTAGCTATATATTACATACAATATCTTGTGTTCTTCACATTTGGCACAAGGTAAGAACTAATAAAGACTAGGAAGAGTTACAAATTAATGGTTGGTTTCAAATCTTCGGTCCTAAGAAAAACTGTATAAATATTTATTATCTATATAGCTATATAATACGCTACGTCTGTCTGTGTGTGTGTATGTTACTTGGAGCAATATTACTCACAAACAGTTAGACCTAGAAACTTGAAAATTTACAATTCTTTAGAAAGTCGTGTCAAATTCAACGTGTTAAAAGGATTTTTTGAAATTCAAACGGGTTTTCGAATTATTAACACTTGATTTATAATGGGATATTTTCAGAGACTATCCAACAGAATGGGCTGAAATTTTCTGGAAATCTCCGGCCTTTGGTCCTACAGAACGCTATTGATTTGTTTTATGAAATTCGAACGGGTTTCTGAATAATTCGATTTTTAAGTTTTAATGGAATACATAGGGATTTAATTCAAATCCAGAAATACATAGTAACATACGAAATAAATAAAAAATAAAGTTTCCAATAATTGAATCAAAAAATATCTTCATTATGTAAAAATGGTCTACGTAACTAACTACGTTAACCATTTTTCGAAATTCGAAGTATTTTTTGAGATATGACGAAAATTAGAAAATAAAAAATAAAATCCTACGCTGGTTATCATTTTTCCTCACGAAAATAAAGGATATTATTTTGCACGATTAAAAATATAATAATTAATTTTAATATTGATATTGACGGGTGGGAGTAGAGATAAATATTCGAAATATATGATATTTATAATACTTTTAATCAAATTATGACAAATTTTACATAATTATATTAATTAATTTATATAAATGGAATATCAGCTGCTACCTATAGCTATATGGTGATTTTATTTCTTCTATTTTAAGCATTGAATTGATCATTGGAGTTAATTGTTTTAGTTTTTCATAATATGAGTATTTGAATAATGTTTGTAATTTGTAGTTATTTATACAACATTCTTACATAATTATTTATGATAAATACGACAGTATTCCACATAAATTGATGACGTCACGGGATGGAAAATTACTCTTTACAGGTACCTATCTAATTCTTATGAAATGTAATGGAAAACGGGTTTTGAAATCTGTATGAACAAACGCAATAAGTAATGTTCCTAAATATTAATGTATAATAATATATGTACGATACCGTGCAATTTGAACGGGTAATCACTAGTTTTCTTATATATAAGACCAGAGATATAAAACTGACAAATAATTCATAACTTATCCTACTACATTTTTTTGTGTCTGAAATTTTCAGAATGATAGTTAGCTACTCACATTTTGGCCATTTGGAGGCATTGGGCCATTCCAGTGTCCTGGTGGTCCCATTGGTCCTCCTCCCATTGGACCCATGGGACCAGGACCCATTGGTGGCTGTGGATAGAGAAAAGAAATGATGACGACTATTTAAGGGTATCATTCTATTTAACTAATGGATAATATAAGAATAGTAGTATTATAACATTCAAATAATAAATTAACTATTCGAACAAATAGTTACTCGTCAAGTGTTAAAGAGCTAATGTAATATTTTAACCAAATTGTGGATATCAATGACTATCATTTAGTCTACTTTGGTAGCTAACTATTAGTGTAAGCAAATCTGCACAGGTCAATTTAGTCATGAGATGGTTGCCATAAATTACATCAAAGGTGATGACAAAAAGCCAATAGAATATAGCAAGGAACAAGTCTTCAGTTTTGAAGTGAAAGTATGATAAATTTAAAGAAGTCAATTTACAACTACAATTAGCTAAGAGAAAACTATGCATGACTACCTTGTTTCCTAGATGTTAATTTATAAAAAAAAAACTCACCATTCCATGACCAGGAGGACCCATAGGCCCACCCATTCCATGTGGAGGCATTGGGCCCCAATTGTGATCAAATGGAGGGGGTCCTCTAGGGGCAAATCTAGGACCACGAGGTCCAAAGGGTGGAGGACCTCTGTATCCTGGAGGAGGACGGAATCCAGGCCCACCTCTACCTCTGAACCTCTGGTTCTGGCCCATTGGACCTCTAGGACCTCCTTGAAAACCACCTCTCCCTCTTCCTCTGTAGAAACATTAGAAAGAATTAGATGTAAAATTGTAAAAAAAGGCAAACTATTAGAGATACAAATAGGAAATTAGATAGAACCTAGGTCATAGAAGGACTATCTTCGACCAGGGTGATCGCATTTCAACATAGATGGAATAATTTGGGAAATCTGGTAACATAATTGAAAACCTATTAATTAGTTCTATAAATCTAGTAAGTTTCATATAATTTCATTCTGTGGGAGTACATGCAGTTTTTTGTATCTGCTAGTTTGATGTACTGCACACTTAGTGATTGTTAAATGACCTGGCAGCCTAGTTTAAGAGTATGTACCAAGTCGCCGATTAATTGTCGACTTAAAATTTGTGAAAATAAGTACCTTTGACATCTATAGATGACTAATGAGCACTTTAATTAGATTTAAAATTAAAATTGGTGACTCATAATCATAAACGGCGGAACCATGCATCTTTGTTGAAATGTAAACAAAGCCGCTATTTTGTTTTGATATGGCGGGCTCCGCGATGTATAATTGTATATCAGTTTTCTGTGAAAGATTGCAATTTTTTGTTATGAATGATGTGGTCACTACTTGTCATTTTGTTTTGATGCTGTCCGACTAATTATTGAAAAAAAAAGGAATAACTATGAAAGAAAGTATGCCTCTCTCAGGCTCTCTGTGATTGGCTGGTAGCCTGGTATCAGTTGTAGGCCAGACTGAAAAGAAGGTCTCCTCAAACCCAGGATTTTTAACAGAAATTGGGGTTTGGGCGCAGAAAATAACATGGGAAGATAGGAATTAAATAGGACTTGGGCGCAGGATTAATCCACAAATCCTGCTGTACTTTTCAGACTGGGTTGTAGGCCTCTCTCTGATTGGCTGATACGCTCTCAATTATATATTAAGGTACGTTTACTTTAGATAATTATGTAGGTATAATAATATAGGTATATTGACGACTGTCGACTTTCAAAATTGGAATTAAATTTTGACGACTGGCGACTGCATTACTAATTTTTGTTGACTTATTTTTGAAAAAAAAAAAAAAGATATATTGGCGACTCAGTGGACATTCTCTGAAACTAGGCCTGGAGTCTGGCAGGGGGTTGGATTTTTTGGTGGATTTTTAGCTATTTATTCCTCATGTTACAGAGTATGTCAATTAAAGCCAATTAATTGGCTTAGATTTTGAAAGGTTAAAATTCAGATATGTCTAATTGGCTTAAAATTTGAATTAATTCCTATGTTCCTCAGTCTGTATTTGAAACACAAATTTCCACTGACTTTTAGAAAAAGCTGAAAAAATCCACCATAAATTTCCAGTAATTAGGCCAGTCTGTATTTCATGGTAAATTCCACCGACATGTCGGTGGAATTTTAGCTATTTATTCCTATGTTACTATTAATTTAATAATTTTCGGTGGAAAAATGTGTAAAATGTTTGTGGATCAGCCAAATTACTGGAAATTTAGGGTGGATCTTTTCAGCTTTTTCAAAAAGTCAGTGGAATTTTGTGCACCAAATACAGACTGGTAATAAGGCTGATCCACCAACATTATACCCATTTTTCCACCGAAAATTAATGGTAACATAGGAGTAAATAGTAAAAAATCCACCGACTTTGTCAGAATATTATTTTCAATGGAGAAAAATTCCACAGACATGTCGGTGGAATTTACCACAAAATACAGACAGGTATGTTCCCATATTAATTTTGGCTTGAAATCTTCAAAAAATGAGCCAAATTGAAATTGGCTTGGCTCAGAATTTTTGTGAAATTTTGGCTCAAAAATTGACTTACAATTTTCCAGCCTCTGAAACAATAAACATGGCAAAAATAAAATGATAAAATTATCATAAATTCTCTCCAAATTTCCAAAATAACATTGTAGCATACTAAGCAAGGGAGAAAAATGGATATTTCTCACCATTTGCCAGTCTGTGACTCTGTATTTGGCCAGTCTGTATTTTGTGGTAAATTCCACCGACATGTCGGTGGAATTTTTTCACCTTTGAATATAAAATTCTGACAAAGTCGGTGGATTTTTAGCTATTTATTCCTATGTTACCATTAATTTTCGGTGGATAAATTGGGAGAATGTTGGTGGATCAGCAAAAATACTGGAAATTTATGGTGGATTTTTTCAGCTTTTTGAGAAAGTCAGTGGGATTTTGTGCACCAAATACAGACTGGGTATTTGGTGCACAAATAGCCAAAAAGCTGAAAAAATGATTAAAAATCCACCAATAATTTTGATGATTCACCAACATTTTCCCAATTTAGGAATCAACCGAAAATTAATGGTAACCCACCAGTCTGCAGCCCAAGTAATAAAGCATGTCCAAACTCGCCATTTTAATGGCGAGTTTGTGACAGTTATTTTGAGCACTTCAAATGCAAATAGCGAGTTTTATCTATTTTTCTCCTATGCTACAATGTTATTAATATTTTGGATAGAATTTATGAAAATTTGATCATTTTGGAGAGAATTTGTTGAATTTTGGAGAGAGCTGGAGAGACAAATGGCGAGTTTATGAGACATACTATTTTACTTGGTCTGCAGCCAGTCTGTATTTGGTGCACAAAATCCCACTGACTTTTTAAAAAAGCTGAAAAAATCCACCATAAATTTCCAGTAATTTGGCTGATCCACCAACATTTTCTCCATTTTTCCACCGAAAATTAATGGTAACATAGGAGTAAATAGCTGAAAATCCACCGACTTTGCCAGAATATTCAATATTATATTCAAAGGGGAAAAATTCCACCGACATGTCGGTGGAATTTACCACAAAATACAGACTGGGTCTGCAGAATATGGGACATTTTTAACATTTTCTCTGTGAACAATTCTTAATTTCCTCCTATGTTTACATGTAATTTACTGAGAACAGAACCTAAAATAGAGGATTTCTTGGAGAACAGTTTACCAGTTCCTGCAGTCTGGGTAACCCAGACTGTATTTCATGGTAAATTCCACCAAGTCGCCAACTTCTGTCTCAAATTAAAATATCTGCAGGGCAAGAGACACTTGATGCAGAGTGGCCAAATTATTAGTGGATTTCCAATTTTATCAGCTTGCGGAGCCGCCGGATTTGAACCATGAAAATAATTTTATATACCTAGCCCCTAGGTAGGTATAATAAACAAAGTTTTCCTTACAAAGTTACAATAGTATAACCTTAAAATGATAATTACCTAAATCCTCCTCTTCCCCCCATTGGGGACATATTGAGTTCATTGGAATCATTATCATCTTCATCCACACCTGGTGGGGGAGCGAAGGATTCACCAGGAGGCGCGTCCTGACAATCCATCATGTCCTCATCCATTGCACTAGAGTAAGAACTTCACAATATGAAATGTTAACAATTAACTATTTTCTTAACAAATATTTACGATAAAGTTATTCCGAGAATTTCGAGTGTTACAGACGCGCCTGAGATATGTTCATGGCGTTTCCAGAGGGAAAACCGCTATTTCTATATATATATAGAAAAGTCGCTAGATATAGATGAATTTTAGTGAACATAATATATAATATGATATTTGATGTACTGTACATATATAAAATATCTAAATTCATATAATATTGTATAAAAAGTATATTATGATAAATGTAACATATTAAATATTCGAGTAAATAAAAAATGGTAGGTATAAATAATGAAATTATGCATCCTACTTTACTTATTCTATAATATACCTAGGTATACCTAATATTACATCAGTTGATGATAGTTTATTTTTTCTATTCAATTTTCTTATACATTACCGAATAGTTGATTTCAATTTTGACTTAATAATTACAAAACACAGTGACCAAATTTTACTGCTGTCTCCGTCCAAATCAAAGAAATCAAATGCTACTATAGAAAACTATGTTGAACCAAAGAAAACTTTTTTGTAACGGCTACTGGCTACACACATATATATATAATCAAGGACTTTAATTAATGATTCGGCTATAAGAAAACTATTAATTCTGATGACCAAAGAAAATTATATTTACGAGCTATATTAATTGGTATATTATTTTAAATAGTCATAATATATAATATATAGAGATGATTCATACAATCAGCCTAACGTGCTTTGTTTATAGTTATAGTCTAGCTAGAAAATTCACTTCGAAACAATTATATTTTTACGGTACGTTGCTATCATAGTAAATAGATAGAGAAGTATACTAAGTTTCAAATTCATTGACGGTGAACTTGATCCGGTCTTCAGTAAACAAATAACGTCACACAAAATCAGATGAAGTAATGTCAAAATGAGAATTATATAGGTGCGGCAAGTAAATAGATAGAATATGTCAATAAACAATATTTTTGGTTAGCTTCCAGTACCTAAGTAACCTTTATATATTTAATACCAAGCTGACACTTTTAAATTGGCTTATTGACAAACTTGTAAAATGTAAATTGGCACCTAGTAACATATTGTACCAACAATGATGTACTTGAATGACTATTATCTAGTATATTATAGTGATTACATGTAGTAAAAGGTTATTTTAAGAACAATTCGACGAATGACATTTTCAATAAAAAATTCTTATTAAATAAATCAGGTAAATGAAAATGTATCTTAGATCCTTCAGTCACCTTTACTCTACAGGAGATTTTGAAGGCTATTAATTGATTATTACATGTGAATGGAACGTATAAAACGGGATAAAAAAACTTTAATTTCAGTTAATTTCCAAGAAAATGTACATTTAACTGAATAATAGCACACTTCTTATTTGGAATCAACTAGTGTGACGTCACTCGTTTTAATCGCGGTCACGTCTAAGTAGTATTTTCGGATGTTACAATATTAATTGTACTTAGCATCCCTGTAAACAACGGTCTGTCGATTCGATGGAACAATCCATCTATTCGAAATCCCAGGCAATCGAAAAGAAATCGAATCGATATACGTTGTTTATAGGGATACTTTACTATTTATTTACTATTGTTGCTATATTCATTATAGAAAACTTGTGAACGAGTATTATGTATTTTCAACAAGCAGAATCTTAAAGATCGTAGACTAATATTAACGTTAACTACCTAATTCATTGGTCAACAAAATTATTGGTTCCCATTGTTATAACAGTGTCCGACTGTCCATATCTACAGCTTAACTTTTTCTCTTGTCCCTGAGGTCAAAATGAGACAGATGCACATGAGTTCAGGTTGAAATAGAGAGTTTTCAAGGCTCCGGGGATAAAATGAGTTTATTACATAATATTATGGAACTAAGGTCCGCAAACCGCATAGGTACAATTAGGTTCAGTATTATTTTATTATTTTCTTTTAAAGTTTTTTAATACTCTGTGAGCAACAATCGAGCGAATCTCCAACCTGACGCTGAGAAAGAAGATTGTACACTCTTTGTTTTGATTTCAAATTTAGATTTTAAACAAACAATGCGTTTATGGCTTTCTTTTAAGATATTAATTGTTTCAAAAAGTATGTAAACTTTTCTATAAAAAGTTTATACAAATTCAAACCTTCAAACGAATAATAAATAGATTTATTAAACCAAATACCTAGTTGACAATCAAATCAAATGGTGTACATTCTTTTTCTTCAGACTCAAATTATACAGTCGGAAAAAAGTACGTTTTGTAGAGTTTGAATTATGAAAATCTTTAAAAGCATATAAAATTTAAAATATCCTATCAAATTTTATGGGGTTTGCAGTAAAATGATAAGAAACATCTGCCTCGTTGATTTGAGCAAAAAACAATAAAACATAAAACCTTTAAAGAACAAAGATGATATAATTCAGGTTCATGAAAAACGTGCCTGAAGCTGGAATATGTAATTAAATACTAAACAGTACCAATATATTGTCTGTAAAGGGGAATTTATAATAAGTGTCGAATTCAGCTAGAACTTTAGTAGGCATTAGTTTAATGAAAAGATCATGATTATAGGTATGTAATGAATTTTTCAAAATTATATAGTAATAAAATTCAAAGTCTCAGATACCTAACTATTCAAAAATGATTAATGGATTTATAATACACTTTTCAATATAATTTATGTGGATAAATTATCATCCATATTATTATATATATGGTTTAGTCACAAATAAAAGCAATTGATGTGAATAAAAATAGCATAATAAAGAAACTGAACAAAGTCATCACTTACTTCATTAGGCGAGTGTTCAAGTTGTTGACTCCATTAGTGCCAGGCATTTTCAGTTCAATTTTGTACCGATGGGGGAGAAGCGTGTCACCCCCATATATAACCTTCGCAAAATTTTGGAAAGTTATGTCATGATTGCAATTTATTTATTTGTAATCTTGTTATTCGCATAACTCACAAATTTTTTAGCCAAATGTCCTGAAATTTGGTGGGACGATTGGTCAATGTCCTGGAACTATTTGGTTAGATTTATAACTCAAAAACTCAAGGTTTATAACTCAAGGTAATTTATAACTCAAAAAATATTTAACCAAATTGACTGAAATTCTGTAGGATGACTGGTCATTATCCACGAGCCAGTTGATTAAATTTTGGAGGCGATCAAGTCGAAGGTCAAGGTTGCGAAAATGTGAAAAAGGGGAAAATGTAGCGACGGCGAAGGTATCCGCTCTACAAGTGCCTGTTCTTGTTATCTAAACTGTGTTGAAATTCTCATGTATACTTTTTGGATATTATGATGGTGCATGTATGCTTAAAGACAAGCCATATAATTAGGAAAAGAAATCTAACTCCCCATCCCTCCATAAAGGGAGAATGGAAGTAAAATATTATATAGTATCACTTTGATCTTTTACTATAGAGCTGAATCTTATATAACTGGTTATTCACATATTACTTTTTTGAGAGACAGACAGATAGCTCTATTATAAAAAAACACGTTGTCTAACTTCAACATATCAGAAAGCTCTCCATATTTTTATGGGAGCTATGCATTAAAAAACAAAAAAAAGAGAAGAAAGAGGGTTCAGATTATGTTTCCCTACTGGTACAGTGGTACTAATAGGGTTGAGACGTCTTTTCGTCTCCACCCGCTAGAGACGAAAGTGAAAAACGTAAGTTGTGACCAAAGCACATTTTTTTCGAACTTTCTCAGTGGTTGAGTAATCCCATACAGAATTTTCATTCTTTGGGTCCTAATCTGACTGAATTATTTTTTTGTGAACCATCTATATTGTCAGACATTCATTGGACCACCACTCATCTCTTATACAAAAGTTCTTTTCGTGAAACTCGGTAATTCCCTTGACCTCTTAAGACTCTCTCATAATCATCGAATATCTTAGGAGGGAATAAAGAACAAACTGAACATCTGCTTTTTTTTGTCCTCGTCTATAAGTTAGAGAAGAATGCCTTCCTCTAACAGCTAAGCGAATGGAAGCGTTGTTCCTGCATCCATCGCCGAGCGCCAGCCATTTTTATAGATATTTATTGCTGGTTCTCCTTTGATGAAAATATATGGGGCTAATAAGGAACACAATGGCCTGCTAGGTTCCATTTGAAGAGCAGCTCTCCCACTCTAATAGAGTTAGATTGTTCCGACTCACTGTATTTGCTCAATGGCTACCAACACAAAATATGGAGAAATTGTCTGATATTAGGCCACTTTAGGCCGGATTCGCCGTGGAGACACGTCACACATTTACCCTTGATGAACGAGATGAATTTTATTCATGGAAGTTATACAGAGAAATAGAAAAACGTGCAGACTTTCGCAACACCAAACAATGTGCTCCAGAGACAATTTGCGTCAGTTTTAGTGGCCGCACTTTACACTCGCCGCACACTTAACTTGGCAGGCTGCAAAAACATGAGGGCACTTGAGTTCTGACCAAAAACAACTTAGCAGCCCTACCTACCATCTTCACTCGACAACAACAATAGCGACAAAAATAAAGATTGACATGTCTGGCCCCCACGCCGGCGATTTGTGGAGCAAAAAAGTCCAATTGTTGGAGGTACTATAGGTAGGGGAAAGGAGAATAGGAAGGAGAAATAGCTATCGCGCTTTTGATGGTTTGTCAGAAAAAGATAACTGCAGGAGCAGGAGATACATTGTTCCTCTTTAAATCGAGTATTAACAAATCAACATTTTTAAGAATTGATACTACGCACACATTAAGCGCACTATTACTAATCTAAAGTTGAATGCTTTCATTCTCTTTAAAAAGATATTAAAGAACTATATACGTAGGCAAAGAATTACAAAACTCACTTGGAAACCATTATCATTGCTCCGCCATTTCAGTATATATCTGTTAAATGATTACAGAAGTTTCGGTCACTGTAGAACGGAGTGCAAACAATATGTTGTTGCCATACAGTATTTTCTGATTATTATGTCATAAAGAGTCTCTTGGACAGAAGTTCTTACAAACTGCATCTCGTAAACGGAGTTAAATCAAGTCATTTAATATATATTTGTAATAAAATTACATTATTGTATACCATACCGGTGCTTGTATCCCATGTAACGTTACATTCTTTAATATGTGTTTGTATGCACGGAGTAGTTTTATTTATCAATGAGTATTGTCACCGACTGGAGGGAGGTGAGACACTTTCCTGTCTGACTGCTAATTCGTGAACTCTTGTATTTATTTTACTCTTGATGTCAGCGTTAGGGTCCTGATTGGTTAAAGTAGATGTTATATAAAGCTCCCTAATATCATATTCATTGATCTGTAGATAATTTTATTATAAGTTCAGTAAATTATATAAACCCAGAGAATAAAGTTTCGATTGGTTCATAGCAGATTAATAAAGCTCCCCTCTTCCAACAATAATTTTCTATCTCGGTTGAATGGAAGATTTTTTCCAATATTTTTTTTTATAAGCTGATAAGTCCCATCAATTCACATCATACGAAAATTCGAATAACAACTATTTTGTATATTGCTATTCTCTTTCATCCATTGAAGTAAAAATATAAAAATAGCTATCGGTGTCGGTAGTTACTCTGATATATTGTAATGGAACGAACCAGCTTCCGAATGTGCGACCCTGCTAGCTCCCTATAACTTTTAGTTACGGATCACCAACCATAATGAATATTGGATTCTAGCTTCAACAGTTTTTATAGCTTCCAAGATAAAGGCAACATAACAATTTGATTCGCTTCGATAGGTCTCCGTGCACGTACACAATACAATGTGGAAAATATGCGTACAATCACCCTCCTTCCACTCCTTGCAAGAAATTACCCGTAAGTTAAATGTAAAGCAGTTGCTTCTATGGGAGAAAATTAGAGTGGGGACATAGAAGATTAAGAGGGGATCAATTTTAAACTTCAGTGACAACGTCATCAATTTTTCTCTGGACAAGTTGACGTAAAACATTAAAAATTCCCAGTGAAAGTTTATGGTGGGTCCGTAGAATGTTTGGTTCCTATTTCAATCTTCAACATCCCCCATCATATTTATTTCTGGATGATGTTTATGAAATATTACAAATTCTCAGATAATATGATTTTATGGTGGGGTCATAGAAGAAAGACAAAATGCAGTTCTCTCTGAATCTTCAGTGATGCAACATAACCTTTTTCATGGTGAAACAAACCATAAGAGAAGCTTATGGTTGGGCCATAGAAAGTAGTATAGGGTTACATATAAATCTTCAAAGGCTCAACTATAGATTACTCTCTATATGTTACGTTCTATGGAAATATACAACCCTTTGCACCTCCATAAATTACTCCCACAGCTCCATACGGGGATTAATTCAATCTTCACCTCCACAAAAATGTCGCGGCGAGGTATTTTTTGCACTCCGCACTAAGGTTTCAATTTGCATAGCTAAATAAAATGAGGGACATCTTGTGAGCCGCAGAATTTTTGCGCAAACCACCCAGCAGCAAAAATAGCCACAACGTGCGGTGACTGATTGCATAAAACCCATGAAACTTTGGGCCCAAACTTTCGGAAGAAAACCTCAGAACATAGCAGCAAAAACCGACTAAAAGTTTGTCATTAGAAGCTACTCAGGGGAAAAATCTGAACAGCATTTTGCCCAGAGATTCTCTGCAGTGGGCGGTCGTATTAATGCAAGTGATGGCTGTACGTACTAACCGATTGTAAGTGATATCAGGAGTTTCGATGGGATGAATAGGGAAAAGTTTGTATTTTGTTTATCTGTGAATAGGATTTCTCATTCATTGATTGCAATTAGGGAGTGCTTTATAGAAAATTTACCAGGAGAATCTATTTAATCTTCTATGGCCCCACCATAACTTTCTCTCTGTTTAGTAGTAGTTCGACAAAGTTTTTTATGTACGTATCAGTGTTATTCAGCTATCATAAAAATACTAAATCCCATGCAATATAAAATGCATTTGACAGTGATAAAGTCTTTGAATTGAGTTATTCAATAAGTTCGTTCAAATTTTCAAGCTCCGGATTATATGAACTACATAAAAAATTCTCACTTTTATATAGTCAAGGAAATAGTTTGTAACGCGAATATAAATTCATGAAATAATTTCTTATTCAAGAAGCACGCATCCAAACATTTGATAACATTCAAACTTAAGTAAGTGGCCTTCAGAATTCGAATACACGTCCCTTTCTTCCTCCACTTTTCAATTACATATTCTGCCTAGAACGTGTCGGAAAACTGGAAACTTTGGGGAATTTTGAAGTGGAAATTATTATCATTTTGAGGAGAGTTGTTAGAGATGGTTGGAGATGCAAAAAATAGCACTTACATCAGCTACCTGCTGCCCAAGCAAACGGAAATAGCTAGGATTTTCCTCACTGAAAAAGTCCAATTTATTCATCTCACGTCTCCGTCACATCTTGACTAAATTCGGAACCGTCGTCTCTTCTTCACCTGTCGATCCCAATTTTAAGACACGTCTAAGAATTTTCAAACATTCTGACGGCTGCAAATTCCCACGCGAGCTTAACGCTCTCACTAACTGTCAGAATATATTTCAAATTTATCATCTGTTTCTATATTCACGCCCAGATCAATATTCGAAAGTAGAACTAGACATTCGGAACTGACAGATTCGTGTTCTCTTGATGTATTATTCACTACAGTGCATCGATGTAGATAACATTCAGAGCTCCTCATCCAAATAAAATCCTTTAGAAAACTATAGATATAGACTCAGTATATTCATGATAGATTCGTATGGGATTTGCAAGAGTGATTTGGTCGAATGATTTCACGAAATTACGAAATCATAGCAGAAATACACAATTCTGTACATTTCGGAGAGTATAGCTTGAATCCCAAGCAACTGACGTTCATTTATGCAGCGTACACCACGAGTGTCTATTAATCCATATCAACAAAGGAGACCATTGTTGTGAATTCAGCAGCAGAAGCTTGAAGCCCTTGTCAATTTCCTAATGAAATAACTGTGTCATAGTGCCGTGATGTATGCACACCCCTTCACCAACAGTTAAAGTGATGGGTGATGTTGAACCGTGTGGACACACAATGAATCACGAGTTCGACTGTGATGGTGTAGTAGATTATGAATATAAATCAAATCCATATATTGAAAGCAATTCATATCTTGTTCGCCATCTGTATAGGGTACACTTTATATCTCAAGGATTTGTGAGTGACATAATCAAAATCTTTTAGCAATGCAAAATGCCTCAGTTATTCTGTATAATCAAACCAAGTTAAACCACCCAAATAATGACCTGGCATCATTTTCTTGAATCCAACCAGAGTTAATTCAAATTGGGGAGGAATTCAGTTACCTTTTCTATACATTGGCGTAGAAGTTAGATTAATTTGCAAAGCAATTACTCAGTTTCAATAGAGCTCGCCTGTTCACAGACACATTTGCCGGCTGTAGTTGATTGAAGACCAAATTGAAATTGGCGTTTAGTTTGGCTTGGTGTTGGGTACAATCAGCTGAATGGAGTCATCTTGAGACTACTGAAAGGATTGACAACTTTCTTAGAGGGTTAACCTGCTGAAAGGGGGAGGCAACCCAGTGAGAGGGTTAACAATCTGATGAAAGGGTTTACAACATGATGAAAGGAATTACAACATGTTGAAAGGGTTTACAACATGATGAAAGGGTTAACAACATGATGAAAGGGTTAACAACATGATGAAAGGGTTAACAACATGATGAAAGGGATTACAACATGATGAAAGGGATTACAACATGATGAAAGTGTTAACAACATGATGAAAGGGTTAACAACATGATGAAAGGGATTACAACATGATGAAAGTGTTAACAACATGATGAAAGGGTTAACAACATGATGAAAGGGATTACAACATGATGAAAGGGTTAACAACATGCTGTACTGTTTTAAAATATGCTGAAAGAGTTCATTGATCGTTGATACAGAAATTTTCTTTGATAATTAATTATAATTAGGTAAATTATACGTGTCACAAGTGTTTTCATCACCAATAAATATATCTTCAATTACCAAAAAAATAAACTATCATCAATGGATGAATTAGTTTAACTTTGATATGTTATCATTTTATAAGAATTTTATATCAGAATATCCTATTCATTTTTATATTTATTTCATCAATGGCTATATTTTCTATCCCGTAGCTGAACGCTTTTCCTAAATTAAATCATAATTCAGACTGTGTGCAAAAAATCCTCGGAGTCTTTTTGAAAGTCACATTTGGAGCTATCCAATAACCATCGATATTTAGAATACATTCAATGAAAACTTTTCCAATAAAAGAAAACGAGAGTCTTCAATAACCGAAGCACACATAGGGAGTTAAAATAAAGTTTATTCCATTGCCTGGAATACCTACCTTGCATCTGTGATAGTTGAGAATGCAAATAAGAGCGGAAAAAGTGGTCCATAGCTTACTCAAAGATTTCTTTCATCTGTCTATGTCCGAATGAACATTTTCTTCCCATTGGAGGAGGTGGAACATGTTGCCGGTACAACATCGATATAAATAGAGGACCTATACATTTGGTTCGATAAACTACCCGTCATTGTTAATTTTAATAATATAATCAGTTTCAGGTGATATTTATATAATAAAAACCATGTCTCCTCTTCAATTTTTCGTATTGTAGCAATAGCATGGACTATATTTCTCTGGTAATGTACCTACCTATCTACCTAGTTACCTAGGATGGTCTTCAGATCTAAAGAACCAAGATGTTTTACGTATCTGATGATCCCAAAACATCACATAATGATGCGATCAAAAGAAGCGACGGACATCCTTTATAGGATATCTTTCGTCGAGAAAGAACATCCTCAACGCAAATCTCTCCTGGGATTACTCCTGCGATTGAAGGAAGAAAAGAAAGAGAACTGCCTGTTTAGAAGAAGGAGCGCAGGACTTCTCAGTTAGGCCGGCAACAAAGAAAGACAATTTGGCTGGGGATCATCTTAATACTCTGCTATTTGAGTCACAGAAAGGATTTATTTAAATTATGACCGCTGACAATTCTTCTTCCGAGTTCATTACCTGGGCTTTGGGATTTGAAATCTGGAGTAAAAAATAAAGTACCAACTGAAAGAGAAGCTAAAAGTGGAGTTCAGAAATAGGACGAATTTTGGACATTTGATGCTATTTAATGTTGTATAAATCTGCACTATAGTTAACTTTTATTTTTAAATAGTAATTGGGGAGATGTATAATTAAGGAGAGGGCCCAATCCCACTAAATTTTCTATGGTCCTACCTTCGTTTTCTCAATTGGGTTCTGCATATAACTTTCATCATACATGGTTATATTAAGTATGTATATATCAAGTGCTTATATTATTTATAATAATTAGTTGAACGCCACAGTACTCGGATAGTGGGCAATAACAACATACATGTCTTGAACCAATCTGACGTTTAAAAATTTCCGATTGACCAACCATGACATACGTTATCACTCACTTTCCGTCAAATCGCAGCGATGTTGAATAAAATCGCTAGTGAAATCTATAGGCTCAGAAACTGAAATTTGGTTTGGTATTTTTCATTCCAATTTGAGCAAACATAGGAATATTTTCGAGCGGAGTTCATGTAGCAGCTGCCTAGCTTCGATATTGCCAAATGAAAAGCCAGTTTGGTGGCAGCGGTGCTGGCATCTCGTAATTAGGACTCGTGAATGACGAGATAACAAGCTGGAGAGCCTGCTGAGGGTAGGCCGTGCCGCCATATTGGACCACTCCACTGATATATCGCCAGACAACTTTATTGCACTGCCAGGACATATCGCTCATATATTGGAGCTCTGCAAGCCAATTATATTACTGGAATCAGTTGCTTTATGTTAGAACAATTGGACACACTGTTGAAACAATAGTATTGATATTCTAAACCACTTGAAAATATTCATATTCAATCACGTAAAATATATAGAGCATACAAGTAATTAAGAATAGTATTCTGTTTTAATTATAAGGAACTTAAAGAAGATTTCAATGAGACATTTAAATTTAGTTTGATTTTGATAAATAAATTTTGATTTATTTCATGTTCACATAATTAAAGCCGAATTATATATGACTTATTAGATAAGCTTAAAAATAACAATGCTCTTTAACTCGGGTGGCGCAACCAAAAGATAAAAAATAAAATACTTAATAAGTAGGCTATACCTAAAAATCATACGACAGTTGGCTACGAATTTCACTGTTTTGTTCAGGTTTAATTGTCATGCACTATTCCTGATGATGAATGAGCAACTTTCTATTCAGAAGCTCAATTCTTAAATAATATTTAATAAGAATTTTCAACAGTACAAACTCTGCATATATAACATAATGGAACACTATACCTATTTCAGATATCACATCCAGCCATCTGTGTTCTGACGCGTACTATCAGTTGGTCCCTCCTCTTGAAAAGACATTTGCAATCTCTTTTCCGAAATGGAGAAGCAAAATAGGTGTATGAAGTCTCCTAATGAAGTCGAGACTGGTGAATTTCCTTGTCCTGAAACATGTGACACAATTTCAAACGTTTAGAAAGTGGTTAGAATTCCATTATACGACAATGTTATGTTGTTATCTTCTATACTTGAAATGATAAAAATATGCAACAAAGGAGTTTCTCCAAGAGAATATGATTTATTGTGCACTTATATATCTGACTTCTGCTCAACAACACTCTATAATATCTTCCTTATTGTTCTTCACACGTACACAGATACACATTGTATCTGTCTGTTCAACAGTGTCAGATTTATTCCCAACCTGGGAAATCTGGTCTCCATGAATGCTTTACGAGCCAATTTGTTGGTCCTAGTTTCACAGAGAGGAGAAAAGGCTGCTACTTCACATGCTTGACCTGATAAATACTAACTTATGCGCTACCCCGATAGATAGAAACTTATGTTCACCTTGTGATAAAATTATTCCAAAATATATATTGTTGTCTAACTTTTTTCCTCAATTTTGGGAGAATTATAGATTTTTATATTCTTCATCTCCTATAATATTTCTATCAAAAATACAAAAATTACAAAATTTAAGTTTAGCTACTTGTAAGAATAAGATATGAAAATCATATCTAACTGCATTTGATTCCAAATTATTAATTTTGAAATGGTTATTAATTTCTACATACTATCGAAAATTTTTCGAATAAATTATTTCGAGAGTTGAGTCCTGAAATTGGCTGGTTGCTTTGCAAAGCATGTACCCCTTTGCCTCATTTTCGGGCAACTCATTTGAGAATGGAATTTAACAACTCCTTTCGTGTGAGCGTTTGACAAGAATTGCAAAGCCTCCTGAGCCCCCGACTTTATTTCTGTTTCCAAATTCATGAGTAGCGGCATAATGAGAGAGAAACTACTGAAGTTTGAAGATAAAACCACCGCTCGTTCATATACAGGCACCAAGTTTTCACGACTGCTGCGAATGTAGGTATGTATACATATATATTTATATATATATATGAAGCTCTAAACTTTTACTCCGGTAACACGATAGGTGTTCTATGTTGCGGGGAGAGTATCAAAAGGCGAAGGCGTGATATCATCTCACTTCGCTGCTACCTATATAACACCATCTTTCCCCGGACTTATGCCATAAAAAAAGTATATAAGCGAAAACAAAGCGACTCCCAAATTCGAGCTTGTGTCATTCTCCTGTCATATAAAATATATCGAAAAACCTCGAAGAGAGACAGCACCAGGCAAGATATTGACAATGGGAATAATTTACACGTGTTACCGAGACTTTCTGTATCTGTAGATGGGTATAAAATTGTGACTGAATGGTGAAATAATGAATGGTGATGCGCGGAAGATAGCAAGAGTCGCTTATATTGTCGGAGACAAGCGATATTATTTGTAGTTCTTTCTTGCCCAATTCGCTATAATCAGAGTGTCAATATTCATTGCAAAAAAGAGTTTGTGAAAAGGACTCTGTTTGGTGTACTTCCTGCTAGCTTATACATAGAATACTTTTAGTGAAATTGTACCTAATATCATAATTAGTTCTATTATCTAACAGTTTATTAACAGGAAGATGTATTTAATTAGAAAATTAGTGAAGAAAATGATATACGTTCAAAAAATATTTAACTAAATATTCCACCGATATTTCTTCATACTTTTTTTTAGTACATTCGGAATAGCAGAGTAATGACGTTTTATTGAGAGAAAATATATAGTGGGGCCATAGGAGAATACAGCGGGAGCACACTATGTTATGGTGGGGCCATAGAAGATTGAGAGAGAAAGATATAGTGGGGCCATAGGAGAATTTAGAAGGGAGAACTATGTTCTGGTGGAGCCTTAGAAGATTAAGAGAGAAAGTTATAGTGGGGCCATAGGACAATTTAGAGGACATACAATACGTTATGGTGGGGCCATAGAAGAAATTGTCCCTCTTGATCTTCTACAGTGCAATAAAACTCCCTATAATTCTGTTCCGTATCTTCTTTCAGTTCTCGATAAGTAGTAGCACTAAAAATTGTAAAGTTGATTGAATTGAAGTATAATTGAATAAGTTTGGAGGAGGTGGAGGTAGATGGGGGTTTAGGGGGATAATGGTAGGTTAACTGGCTTAGTTCTTCGGGAAAGAGAACAGATATTCGGCCATTACGTCACGGTTAATTTATCACTTAGCCAATGAAGAACTGATTTATTTGCAGTAGACTGCTTTTTGTAGGTTGAATGGTGGCCATTTTATGACTCAATAAAATATATCACAATTTACTTTTAAATGGTTCATTTTATTGGGTTTCAAAAATTAATTAGCGCATTTAACGAATTATCGGAGAGTTCCACATCTTCGGTTAGAAAAAGAAAAAATACTTAATATATATTTTTAATTCTTAATTTTGATTATATATTTTTTTCTTTTTGACCGGAGATGTGGAACTGTTCGACAATTTATAACTTATCCTACAAACTCTTGTAAAAAGTGGTTTTTATATACACTCATGTGCATTTTTATTTTTTTCAATTCAATAATGAATATTTACTTGAATTCTGAATGGATATTCATTTTGGTATTTTAGGTCCTTTCGCCGAACGACACTTTCGCCGAAAAAATGACAACTTTTTAGCAAAATTAGGTATACTTATTTTATAGTAAAACTAGTAAAGTATACATTTTTTCAATATAAAAACTAACCGGTGTGAGGGGGGGGGGGAAGCCCTCAACCCCACCCAAACCCTCCAACTTGACCGCTAACCTAACCTTCAGTCTCATTATATTTATAACATTTTAAAATTTTCGGCTAAAGCGTATTCGGCAAAAGGGCCGTCACCTCATTTTGGTATTAAAGGGATATTTTTTGGAATATTATTTGAAAATTTAGAGCAATCCTAGTAGATACAAATTAAATGTATACTCGTTTAGATATATTAAATGAATATTCGTTAAAATATCTAGTAAAGTTTGTTTCAACATTAAAGGAATATCCTTTAAAATATCATATGGATATTCGTCACGATATGGAATGAATAATCTTTTGGATTTTCTGAGAATTTTCGTATGTATATTGATGAATATTCACTTGTGTAGATTCAAGGGATGTTCTTTCTCTGATGTGTATATATCAAAGTCATCCCTTTTCTTTATCCTTAAATTCAATTGGTTACGAATAATTTTTTTTTTTGAAGCCTGAGTGAGTTGAAATATTTCATTAATAATATTTTGCAAATATCATGTAATAATAAATGCATGTAAAACTGAAATTTATTAATTAAGCGAAACATTTCAATTAAATATTAAACTAGAGAAAAGACAATATTAAATTGTTATTCACTTGTTTTTATGCAGTTCAATAGTAATTTGAGAATTTGAATAATTATGTCGATGCTGAATGAAACAAATCACTAAAATTGTAATGTTTCTAGAATTCTGAACCAAATAAATAGGAAAAAATAATTATATAAAACTAAATTGATATTAGATACAAGTCAACCTTCGCAATAGAGTAATAAAAGATATAAATTTTATTAAGTTTGTAATTGAAATTCCGTGAATCGATTTAATCGACTGGAAATAACAATTCGGTCTTACATCACAAACGTAATTAAAACGGTAACGTAACAAATCATTCCTGTCAAACCTAATTTCTCCGTACTAATTCACATAATCGTGATTTACGTGGCATCAGAATTAATAAAGCACTAGTACTTAGCTCAAAAATCGCGCAAATTAAGCAATTTAGCGTGTCAAGTCATAGCTCACCTAAATTAAGATTTATTGGCCCAGTTGTGAGGCCTGGAAACGTGTGATTCTGAGGCTTGTAGTTAAGGCAAAGCTTGTGTGATTCTGAGGCTTGTAGTTAAGGCAAAGCTTGTGTGATTCTGAGGCTTGTAGTTGAGGCAAAGCTTGTGTGATTCTGAGGCTTGTAGTTAAGGCAAAGCTTGTGTGATTCTGAGGCTTGTAGTTGAGGCAAAGCTTGTGTGATTCTGAGGCTTGTAGTTAAGGCAAAGCTTGTGTGATTCTGAAGCTTGTAGTTAAGGCAAAGCTTGTGTGATTCTGAGGCTTGTAGTTGAGGCAAAGCTTGTGTGATTCTGAAGCTTGTAGTTAAGGCAAAGCTTGTGTGCTTCTGAGGCTTGTAGTTAAGGCAAAGCTTGTGTGATTCTGAGGCTTGTAGTTGAGGCAAAGCTTGTGTGATTCTGAGGCTTGTAGTTAAGGCAAAGCTTGTGTGATTCTGAGGCTTGTAGTTGAGGCAAAGCTTGTGTGATTCTGAGGCTTGTAGTTAAGGCAAAGCTTGTGTGATTCTGAAGCTTGTAGTTAAGGCAAAGCTTGTGTGATTCTGAGGCTTGTAGTTAAGGCAAAGCTTGTGTGATTCTGAAGCTTGTAGTTAAGGCAAAGCTTGTGTGCTTCTGAGGCTTGTAGTTAAGGCAAAGCTTGTGTGATTCTGAGGCTTGTAGTTAAGGTGGAAATCTTATTCCTCATTGATATAATTTATTTGACTTAACTAATAATAATTTTTGACCATCACAAAATTTCTCCTTTCAAAATTTTTAGCTCAAATTTCTCTGATAGAAAGTGGCAGTTCCACACATGATCTTCTTTGACCCCACCATAATTTTCTGCTACACCTGAAACTTATGAAGCCACCAAAAATATTGATCAGTCCCAACATAATCTACTATGACCCCACCATAGCATTCACACAGAGTTCGTACAACAACATGATACTGATATCGCTCTCCTTGATTAATTATAACATTTGACTGTGTTTACATGTGAGTAATGGAAGATGCCTACCATTAATTATAATGATTCATTACCAATTAACACAATTATTCTCCTGTATTAATATTGCCTAATTATATCCTAATTAAGGATAAAATTCCAGCAGTGACATAATTGATGACAAAATGAATCATATGTTTAAATTACCGTTAACTTTGAGTCATTAATAATATTAACTCCTTTATAATGAAGTCCTGTATATTGAATGAATAGTCCTGAATAAGTAAGTATAGCCTCTATAGTGAACAAATTATCTTTAGTCCTCTACAAAAAGGCCATTATTTTTATAGGACTGAAAACCAGTTATGGTAGACTGAAGAAAATTTAGTTCATTATATAAATTACTTCCTGACTCAGGACACTATATTCACTATACAGGATTTCAATTCACTATAGAGGATTTCATTTTACAAGAGCTACTGGCTAAAAATTTTAAACTGCGTTTAATGGGTCATTTCGACCCACTCATTTTCTGTTCATCAATTTAAATGAATTTCTTTCTATTGTGCTATACTAATGATGATGCTCATTATTTAGCAACTCATAATTGTCCTCTTGTTCTCATTACAATAATTACGACGTCTAATTTGATAAAGGGGGAGACGTCGCACTAGTCGATTCGTCATTGGCTAAATAAGTGTATCGTCACATTTTGAAAGGGAATTTCCAAAACATTAATTGGACTCGAAAGTTTTTTGGGGAAAAAAGTTTCGGCAAATTTCCTCATACCTACAAAATGAGAGATTTTTTCAATAGAATTTTGTGTCGTTTCTAAACAGAAAAATTGAGTCTGATTGAATAAAATTGTTTTCGAATCATTAGGGTAAGTTTCGAGTTATCGGACGGTTTCGCATTTTTGATCACGCTAGAAAAAAAGATTATTTAACTTTGATTTTATTTTAACTAGTCAAATATTCGGAGAAAAATTAATGGTTGGGCTATGGAAGATCTTATACATATGGGGCCCATCATAATCTTCTATGTGCCCATCATAATCTTCTATGTGCCCATCATAATCTTCTATGAACCCATCATAATCTTCTATGGCCCCCTCATAATCTTCTATGTGCCTACCACAATCTTCTATTTGCCTATCATAATCTTCTATGGCGCCATCATAATCTTCTATGGCCCCCTTATAATCTTCTATGAGTCCATCATAATCTTCTATGAGCCCATCATAATCTTCTATGGTGCCATCATAATCTTCTATGGCCCCCTTATAATCTTCTATGGCCCCCTTATAATCTTCTATGAGTCCATCATAATCTTCTATGTGCCCATCATAATCTTTTATGGACCCAAAATTTTATTCCTAAAATCTTGAAATATTCACCAAAATAAACTTATTCGTCTAGATAAATTCTATCTCCATGCAGAGCTAAAAAATAATAAATAAAGCACTTCCCTATTTTTCGAGTGGAAGGCTTTTCTATCACGTAAATAAAAATAGCGAATTGGGGGGTTTAATTGGGGGGTTTTCTAATGCCATTAGGGGGGTAAGGGGGGACTATGGACTAATGGAATGGCAGGATATTTCATCAAAAAATACTCTTTAATGATACAAAAGTTAGTTGAATTATCTATCGATTATGGATGTCGCATTTTTGCTCGTTTGAGCAAACTTTTGTTGTTGTGATTTTTTACTCGATTTACGCGCACTTTTGTTTAGTTAGAGTTTCTTTTTGAAAAGAATATTTGATAATTATATTCCATAATTGGCAACTCTTGTCAGTGACTGTGTATTGTAAATTGAATATTAAAAAGTTAATTCTCAATATTTTGTTTTTATTTTTAATTTAAAAATTATAATTTTGTTAGGAAAATTAATATGGTATGTTAAATTTAAGAGATAATTAATTGCTTTATTAATTGCTTTATTAATTGCTTTATTAATTGCTTTATTAATTGCTTCATTAATTGCTTTATTAATTGCTTTATTAATTGCTTTATTAATTGTTTTATTAATTGCTTCATTAATTGCTTTATTAATTGCTTCATTAATTGCTTCATTAATTGCTTTATTAATTGCTTTATTAATTGCTTCATTAAATGCTTTATTAATTGCTTCATTAATTGCTTTATTAATTGCTTTATTAATTGCTTCATTAATTGCTTCATTAATTGCTTTATTAATTGATTCATTAATTGCTTTATTAATTGCTTTATTAATTGCTTCATTAATTGCTTTATTAATTGCTTTATTAATTGCTTTATTAATTGCTTTATTAATTGCTTCATTAATTGCTTTATTAATTGCTTCATTAATTGCTTTATTAATTGCTTTATTAATTGCTTCATTAATTGCTTTATTAATTGCTTTATTAATTGCTTTATTAATTGCTTCATTAATTGCTTCATTAATTGCTTTATTAATTGATTCATTAATTGCTTTATTAATTGCTTTATTAATTGCTTCATTAATTGCTTTATTAATTGCTTTATTAATTGCTTTATTAATTGCTTTATTAATTGCTTCATTAATTGCTTTATTAATTGCTTCATTAATTGCTTTATTAATTGCTTTATTAATTGCTTTATTAATTGCTTCATTAATTGCTTTATTAATTGCTTTATTAATTGCTTTATTAATTGCTTCATTAATTGCTTCATTAATTGCTTTATTAATTGCTTTATTAATTGCTTCATTAAATGCTTTATTAATTGCTTCATTAATTGCTTTATTAATTGCTTTATTAATTGCTTCATTAATTGCTTCATTAATTGCTTTATTAATTGATTCATTAATTGCTTTATTAATTGCTTTATTAATTGCTTCATTAATTGCTTTATTAATTGCTTTATTAATTGCTTTATTAATTGCTTTATTAATTGCTTCATTAATTGCTTTATTAATTGCTTCATTAATTGCTTTATTAATTGCTTCATTAATTACTTCATTATTTGTTTCATTAATTGCTTTATTAATTGCTTTATTAATTGCTTCATTAATTGCTTTATTAATTGCTTTATTAATTGCTTCATTAATTGCTTTATTAATTGCTTCATTAATTGCTTTATTAATTGCTTTATTAATTGCTTCATTAATTGCTTCATTAATTGCTTTATTAATTGATTCATTAATTGCTTTATTAATTGCTTTATTAATTGCTTTATTAATTGCTTTATTAATTGCTTTATTAATTGCTTCATTAATTGCTTTATTAATTGCTTCATTAATTGCTTTATTAATTGCTTCATTAATTGTTTTATTAATTGCTTCATTAATTGTTTCATTAATTGTTTCATTAATTGCTTTATTAATTGCTTTATTAATTGCTTCATTAATTGTTTCATTAATTGCTTTATTAATTGCTTTATTAATTGCTTTATTAATTGCTTTATTAATTGCTTTATTAATTGCTTTATTAATTGCTTTATTAATTGCTTTATTAATTGCTTCATTAATTGCTTTATTAATTGCTTCATTAATTGCTTTATTAATTGCTTCATTAATTGCTTTATTAATTGCTTCATTAATTGTTTCATTAATTGCTTTATTAATTGCTTTATTAATTGCTTTATTAATTGCTTTATTTTATATTACAGTAGAACTCCTCTATAATGAGATCCTGTATAGTGAATGTAGTGTCCTGAGTAAGGGAGTAGCCTCTATAGTGAACAAATTTTCTTTAGTCCGCCATAAAATAACCATCACATTTCTAAAACTGATGGCCATTTCATGGCAGACTAAAGACAATTAGTTCACTATACAGACTACTTTCTTACTCAGGACTCAATATTCACTATACACGATTTCTTTATATAAGACTTCTACTGTAGCTATTGGTGAATAACTAATTAAATAAATTGGGAAGCGAGAGCTTTTTATTAATTGGAATACGCTTGAACTATCAAACATATGATTTTTATAGCTTTACGGTATCGTATAAAAAAAGTTTGAAAAACAATTATTATATCAATTAGGGAAAGCTCCTTAATATCGATCAGTTACACATTATCGGTCATATAAAAATGATGACCGAAAATTTCTTTTTTTCTTATATGACCGAAAATGGGAAACTGTCCGAAAATAATAAAGGAAAATAAATAACCCTAACGGTTATTTCAATTTGTATCCATGATACTCTTAGGTATCATCGATACAATATTTTATGTACTGCTACAAATATATTTAGAATTAATTTCAATCATTAACAAATTCTTCTTTAAATTTTTTTGTATAATAATTTTTTTCTTAATAATCTATTTATAATAAATTTCAACAAAATATTCTTAAATTATTTTTTTCAGGTAATTTATAATCTAAAAGAATCTGAAATAGATTAATTTATTTTTAAATAATCATATTTACATATTTTCAATATCAGTGAAAACCGCCCCTCCTCACCGACTTTCCTTTTTTGTGCACAAATCCACGGAGTTTACACCGATGGTTGCAGACTCTCTCCACAATGGGCAGGTGATGGCGTCAAAGAAAGTGTATCACAGTGAGCTTTATCGCTAGGGTCTTCTTTACGGTCCCTATTTTATGGTATTGGAAGCAGCTGAGTGACTGCAGAAATGAGAACATTAAGCATCGAGCATGGAGAGGGTAAATCTAGGGTTTGCATATGTGGATATAATATTGGTTGAATTATTGGCTGAATTAAAGGTTGTACCATCAGGTAAAGTTATTAGAAATATTCTTAGGACAACATTGTCCCAATATTGCTATAAGGACAATGCTTACCCGAAAAACTTGTTTACCTGAACAGTGAAGTGTTAAAATCTTCCCTACATCCTTCGGTCACAATATCCAGACCTATAAATCAGAACATCATCACGGTTTCTATCAGCACTACCTACAATAAAAGTTTATAGTCTCTAGCAGCCGTCTCAAGACTGTTTCCCTAATCTTTTGATAACATTAGTTTTGATCTACTGAATGCAAATCAACAGATCAAACCAATAAAAGAAAAAAGCACTCGGTTTCACAATATCGGCATGCGTTTTTCTTCTGTAAATCAGCGATAAGAAATCCAATCTAAGAGGAGTGTGGAAGAACGTAAGGGACATTTATTCCAAGGAACACTTTGACTGAAAAGATTCACTTGAATGATTCTAAGGAAAAGAATATACAACTCTGAGAGTATGTGTCAACTGATGTTATAATTATTTATTAATTTCAAATGAAATTATTGTGGCACGCTTGTATTTCAATTTCTTTTTTTCCTGATATACAATATAATAATAAATAGTTCTTTTTTTATGTAAAAATTTGTGCCAAAATATTTTTAGAGTATTGTCAACGAATATTCTCTCAGTATTCCATATTGATATTACATGCTTAAATAACAAATATTCCCTCTATATCCTTTACGAATATTGCATGTATAAATTACGAATATTCCCTCAATATCCATTACGAATATTGAATATATAAATTACGAATGTTCCCTCAGTATCCCATTCGAATATCACATGTATAAATAACGAAACCTGTTGCTCCAACTTCGGTTGATCTTTTGGTCAGTGTGTATAATTTTAAATTCATTTTGTCGCTTCACAAACTCACGCACGCACATATACATGCATTATTAATGAGTTTCTTCAGAGGAAAAGAAAAAGAGTCACATTATACGCCTTTGAATTCGAATAAAACGACCACTTTTCAGGATGTTAGACAATGGATTACAGATTCAGGAATTGAAACACGGTTTGACTCTTTATTGTGCACTAAATCGGGTTTCGTATGCATTTTAAATCATGAAATATGATTAGCAGAACGATAAAGTGTTTATAGGTATAATAAATTATTCTTTATTGAAAACTCAAACAAAACAAAAATGTATATTACCTAGTTATGATTATATAAATATATTCAACATACAGTAATTTTGATCTGAAAAGTGCTTTCTTTAGTTTTGATAGGATTTTAAAACATTTATATAATAGTCGGAAAAAGTGCAGCAAGAAGCACAGTTTATTTAATGATAATTTCATGGGTGTTGAGATAAATTAATAAAGAAAGAAATCCTTTGTAACCAATCAGCTTGCAGTGAGAAAAAACAGAGTGTAAAATTTTTATATTTACAATACTACTAATAAACTTTTAAAGGATAAATAGATTATACAAAAAATCCTTTAATTCCAAAAATGTTTAACATTAATTCAATAGTACGACTTCGTTAATAAAAAAATCTTTCAGATGATCTAATTATTGACTAAGTGCAATGTCACACGAGAGTTTTCAACGACCGGAGTTAGAAGCGCCGAGACAATGTCAGAGGAGCATTTTTGTAGCGTTTTCAACACGACGTTTTTGGAGCGTTAAAAGCGCTGTGAAAACGCTCGTTCCACATGGCCCTAACTGTTAGAATGTTATAAGTGAACAGTGTCCTAATTGAGGTACTTACTGTGTCCCTATATTGCTAACAGTGTCCTCATTGGGGTAGTTTACTGTGTCCCTATATTGTTAACAGTGTCCTCATTGGGGTACTTACTGTGTCCCTATATTGCTAACAGTGTCCTCATTGGAGTACTTACTGTGTCCCTATATTGCTAACAGTGTCCTCATTGGGGTACTTACTGTGTCCCTATATTGCTAACAGTGTCCTCATTGGGGTACTTACTGTGTCCCTATATTGCTAACAGTGTCCTCATTGAGGTACTTACTGTGTCCCTATATTGCTAACAGTGTCCTCATTGGGGTACTTACTGTGTCCCTATATTGCTAACAGTGTCCTCATTGGGGTACTTACTGTGTCCCTATATTGCTAACAGTGTCCTCATTGGGGTACTTACTGTGTCCCTATATTGCTAACAGTGTCCTCATTGGGGTACTTACTGTGTCCCTATATTGCTAACAGTGTCCTCATTGGGGTACTTACTGTGTCCCTATATTGCTAACAGTGTCCTCATTGGGGTATTTACTGTGTCCCTATATTGCTAACAGTGTCCTCATTGGGGTACTTACTGTGTCCCTATATTGCTAACAGTGTCCTCATTGGGGTACTTACTGTGTCCCTATATTGCTAACAGTGTCCTCATTGGGGTATTTACTGTGTCCCTATATTGCTAACAGTGTCCTCATTGGGGTACTTACTGTGTCCCTATATTGTTAACAGTGTCCTCATTGGGGTACTTACTGTGTCCCTATATTGCTAACAGTGTCCTCATTGGGGTACTTACTGTGTCCCTATATTGCTAACAGTGTCCTCATTGGGGTATTTACTGTGTCCCTATATTGCTAACAGTGTCCTCATTGGGGTACTTACTGTGTCCCTATATTGTTAACAGTGTCCTAATTGAGGTACTTACTGTGTCCCTATATTGTTAACAGTGTCCTCATTGGGGTACTTACTGTGTCCCTATATTGCTAACAGTGTCCTAATTGGGGTACTTACTGTGTCCCTATATTGTTAACAGTGTCCTAATTGAGGTACTTACTGTGTCCCTATATTGTTAACAGTGTCCTCATTGGGGTACTTACTGTGTCCCTATATTGCTAACAGTGTCCTCATTGGGGTACTTACTGTGTCCCTATATTGCTAACAGTGTCCTCATTGGGGTACTTACTGTGTCCCTATATTGCTAACAGTGTCCTCATTGGGGTATTTACTGTGTCCCTATATTGCTAACAGTGTCCTCATTGGGGTACTTACTGTGTCCCTATATTGTTAACAGTGTCCTAATTGAGGTACTTACTGTGTCCCTATATTGCTAACAGTGTCCTCATTGGGGTACTTACTGTGTCCCTATATTGCTAACAGTGTCCTCATTGGGGTATTTACTGTGTCCCTATATTGCTAACAGTGTCCTCATTGGGGTACTTGCTGTGTCCCTATATTGCTAACAGTGTCCTCATTGGGGTACTTACTGTGTCCCTATATTGCTAACAGTGTCCTCATTGGGGTACTTACTGTGTCCCTATATTGCTAACAGTGTCCTCATTGGGGTACTTACTGTGTCCCTATATTGTTAACATTGTCCTCATTGGGGTACTTACTGTGTCCCTATATTGCTAACAGTGTCCTCATTGGGGTACTTACTGTGTCCCTATATTGCTAACAGTGTCCTCATTGGGGTACTTACTGTGTCCCTATATTGCTAACAGTGTCCTCAATGGGGTATTTACTGTGTCCCTATATTGCTAACAGTGTCCTCATTGGGGTACTTACTGTGTCCCTATATTGTTAACAGTGTCCTCATTGGGGTACTTACTGTGTCCCTATATTGCTTACAGTGTCCTCATTGGGGTACTTACTGTGTCCCTATATTGCTAACAGTGTCCTCATTGGGGTACTTATTGTGTCCCTATATTGCTAACAGTGTCCTAATTGGGGTACTTACTGTGTCCCTATATTGCTAACAGTGTCCTAATTGAGGTACTTACTGTGTCCCTATATTGCTAACAGTGTCCTCATTGGGGTACTTACTGTGTCCCTATATTGCTAACAGTGTCCTCATTGGGGTACTTACTGTGTCCCTATATTGCTAAAAGTGTCCTCATTGGGGTACTTACTGTGTCCCTATATTGTTAACAGTGTCCTCATTGGGGTACTTACTGTGTCCCTATATTGCTAACAGTGTCCTCATTGGGGTACTTACTGTGTCCCTATATTGCTAACAGTGTCCTCATTGGGGTACTTACTGTGTCCCTATATTGCTAACAGTGTCCTCATTGGGGTACTTACTGTGTCCCTATATTGCTAACAGTGTCCTCATTGGGGTACTTACTGTGTCCCTATATTGCTAACAGTGTCCTCATTGGGGTACTTACTGTGTCCCTATATTGCTAACAGTGTCCTCATTGGGGTACTTACTGTGTCCCTATATTGCTAACAGTGTCCTCATTGGGGTACTTACTGTGTCCCTATATTGTTAACAGTGTCCTCATTGGGGTACTTACTGTGTCCCTATATTGCTAACAGTGTCCTCATTGGGGTACTTACTGTGTCCCTATATTGCTAACAGTGTCCTCAATGGGGTATTTACTGTGTCCCTATATTGCTAACAGTGCCCTCATTGGGGTACTTACTGTGTCCCTATATTGCTAACAGTGTCCTCATTGGGGTACTTACTGTGTCCCTATATTGCTAACAGTGTCCTCATTGGGGTACTTACTGTGTCCCTATATTGCTAACAGTGCCCTCATTGGGGTACTTACTGTGTCCCTATATTGTTAACAGTGTCCTCATTGGGGTACTTACTGTGTCCCTATATTGCTAACAGTGTCCTCATTGGGGTACTTACTGTGTCCCTATATTGCTAACAGTGCCCTCATTGGGGTACTTACTGTGTCCCTATATTGCTAACAGTGTCCTCATTGGGGTACTTACTGTGTCCCTATATTGTTAACAGTGCCCTCATTGGGGTACTTACTGTGTCCCTATATTGCTAACAGTGCCCTCATTGGGGTACTTACTGTGTCCCTATATTGTTAACAGTGTCCTCATTGGGGTACTTACTGTGTCCCTATATTGCTAACAGTGCCCTCATTGGGGTACTTACTGTGTCCCTATATTGCTAACAGTGCCCTCATTGGGGTACTTACTGTGTCCCTATATTGCTAACAGTGTCCTCATTGGGGTACTTACTGTGTCCCTATATTGCTAACAGTGTCCTCATTGGGGTACTTACTGTGTCCCTATATTGCTAACAGTGTCCTCATTGGGGTACTTACTGAGTTAATATACTACACAATTACTCAACTCATATAACAACTAACCATTCTACAAATTCACTCCAGAGCATCAGAGTAAGTTTTTTTATACTAAAATGCGTAACAATACATACTCAATTCTCCTCTAATCTTCTATTTAATATAACCTAATTAGTTTGAATTATATTCTCCATGATGAATGAATTGGGCTAATCTGTCGTGTAATTAATTCATGATTAATATTAATGGCACAATTGAAACGCCTCTCACATCCGTCACATTAAGGGCCTTAATGGAACAACAGGCTGCCTAGATATTACTTTTACCCTCCATTGTTGCTCTTTGTGCTTATGCACATGTGCTTAGGTGTCTCTGCTCATGATTGATGTGTTACTGCATGCATAAAATAGTGGACGATAGGTTTGATTGTATCACAATGAATCTCGCTACTTATTTTTTATTTCGATTTATAATTATAGGGTTTTTTAGATTTTTTTTAGAAATTGAGTATATACGGTGATTGAGAACTGAAATATTCTAAAAGAAATTTAAATTCACATAATAATGTATATAAAATATGGAGAATCTATCAAATTCACAGTATATATTCAAATTGAATCAAGCTACACATTACTTGGTCTCGTAATCAGCTCACAGTCCTCGGAAAGTTAGTGTTATCATAGAAATTTCTAAGATTCAGATTGGTTCTTGACCCATTTTAGCACCCACTTCCCAAAAACTGTGGGTGTCTGACTACTACAACTTTACCATATAGCAAATTACGAATAATTGGTCGGTTTCACATCTTCGGTCATATAAGAAAAAAGTATATAGGTAATATGTATATATAATTATTTTGTTTTTTCAATTATTATATCCTTTTATTTTTATTTGACCGAAGATGTGAAACCGACCAACAATTCGTAACTTACCCTAGAGACTTACCATATTGAACAGATCCACATTTTAAGAGAAAAATATAAAATAATAATTATTAAACTTTTTCCAATTAAGAAAAGAGTTAAACAATAATTATTATACAGTTTTCTCTTTTATGACCGAAACTGTGAAACCAACTGACAATTCGTACCTTTCCCTAAATCAAGATTGATAACAATAAATTATTGTTAATTAGCATAAGATTTATAGCTTACTACATGACTTATAGTTTAATTTATATGCCATCCTTTTCAATTAGCTATCTAAAGTTATTTCAGTTTGCATATTTCATAGCGTTAGTAACTAATTAGAACCGAGTCGTGAAAACATTGAATTATTATTATTCCGTACGCTTCAAAACAAACGCGCCGGCTTTGATCGTAAATTTTTAGTCTCCAAATATTTACCTTCTAGTGATGCGGAGAGCGAGCGCCAGCAACTGAAATTGACTTACGGGAGTGCGTCATACGACGCATGTGACGCTAGAGAAACAGAACAAGCGTCACAGTGACGCAAATGGCGCTAGAGAAACAGAACAAGAGTCACAGTGACGCAAATGACGCTAGAGAAACAGAACAAGAGTCACAGTGACGCAAATGACGCTAGAGAAACAGAACAAGCGACACAGTGACGCAAATGACGCTAGAGAAACAGAACAAGCGACACAGTGACACAAATGGCGCTAGAAAAACAGAGAAAGCGTCATGCAGTATCCCAATCCTTGCGTTATCCATTATCCCTTTTTCTGTTTTATCCACTTTCCCAACCCCTGTTTTATCCACTATCCCTTTCCCTGTTTTATCCACTATCCCATTCCCTGTTTTATCCACTATCTCATTTTCTGTTTTATCCACTATCCCATTTTCTGTTTTATCCACTATCCCATTCCCTGTTTTATCCACTCCCATTCCCTGTTTTATCCACTATCCAACTCCCTGTTTTATCCATTATCCCACTCCCTTCTCTACCCCTTATCTTTCTATCCATTATTCGAGTGCTGTAAAAGAATCTTTCCCATTCTATGTAAATTCAGAGTCGCAGTTTAATGCATTGTTGGTAAAAAGCAAGGGCGAGGAGGGAGAAAAGCTACCGCGTGTGCTCAGTGTCGGATGTAAGTGGGGTGCTCTGAATTATTGTTTGTTTGATCTGTTTTGAAAGCTGAAAGAGTTTGCAGAATGAATGCTGTAGTGGAAGTTTCTGATATATTTCAATGAAAATAATGTTCACTAATAGACATACAGACACACACATGTGACCCTTACGCTCCTAGTGGGTATATGTGTTCTATTATGTTTAAAGTGAAGTCCATTTTCTTCAATTTAAAATGATATGTGATGAGAAAAATGACGAAATGATGTATTTTGTGGTATAATTTATCCATATGTGTACCTTTAATTTATTTGAACTGATGTGTAAGATCATATTAAAGGTAGGCATAGTTTGGATTATTTTTTTTCAAAATTTTAATGGTTTTTCAGTGTTTAAATATGTTTAGATTGCTTAAATATTGCAAAATTGTTTTTTTACGTTCAAAATAATTAAGTTAATAAAAGATTAACAGTAATTCATTACAAACGTATAGATATCGCGTATCGTCAGTTATCCATCGGTGATTATAATCGATTATAAAAAAATGAATGATTATAACGAGAATACAATCGTAATTAATCATAAATTAAAAACACTTTAGATTTATTGCTTTTAGTTTGACATTTCCGACAAAATATATGTATATATACAAAAATATACATATTTCACGATAAAATACTATCAATATTTACCGTAATGGACAATAACAGACGATCTACCTTCTATAAATTTTTGACTTCTATTTTATTTTTTGTAAACAATATTTTCCATTAAAACAAGAATTGCTACTTAATCAAGTATGAAAAGAATATAATTTTTAGAAGATGTACTAATTACTGATGTGATTATATATGTTTTTAGTTCGTAATTTCAATATAAAAGGTAATTAATATCCTGTGCCATGTAGCAACTTCCAATTAGTCTACCTTTTGTTTCATCTTCAGTCTAGCTTCTGAAGTTGAAATTAGCATATTTATGAGTAGCCTCTGGGAAAATACTGTCAAGAGGTTATGGTGGGGCCATGTAAGATTGTACTCTCAATCTTCTATGACCCCACCATAACTCTCTCTCTCTCTCAATCTTCTATGGACCCACCATAACTTTCTTCTCTAAATCTTCTATGGGCCCACCATAACTTTCTCTCTCAATCTTCTATGACCCCACCATAACTTTCTCTCTCAATCTTCTATGACCCACCATAACTTTCTCTCTCAATCTTCTATGACCCACCATAACTTTCTCTCTCAATCTTCTATGACCCACCATAACTTTCTTCTCTAAATCTTCTATGGGCCCACCATAACTTTCTCTCTCAATCTTCTATGACCCACCATAACTTTCTCTCTCAATCTTCTATGACCCCACCATAACTTTCTCTCTCAATCTTCTATGACCCACCATAACTTTCTCTCTCAATCTTCTATGACCCCACCATAACTTTCTCTCTTAATCTTCTATGGCCTACCATAATTTTTTCTTTTTTGGTATTTAAAAACCTTTTCAAACACGGTTATGATTTTACTGTCAATTGTTCTATTCTTTATGATATAATATAACTAATAGGAAATCCTCTATAGCGAATGTAGAGTCCTGAGTAAGGAAGTACACCGTATAGTGAACAATTCTTCAGTCTGCCATGAAATAGCCATCAATTTTAGAAAACTGATTGCTATTTCATGGCAGACTGAAGAAAATTTGTTCACTATCGGGGTAGTTTCCCGCTCATGACTTTATATTCCTTATAGAGGAGTTCACTTGAGAGGAGTTTACCATAGTGGAGTTCACTATAGAGGAGTTTACTCTAGAGGAGTTTACCATAGTGGAGTTCACTATAGAGGAGTTTACTCTAGAGGAGTTAGCTTTAGAGGAGTTCACTATAGAGGAGTTCACTATAGAGCAGTTCACTATGTAGGAGTTCACTCTAAAGGAGTTCACTATAGAGGAGTTTACTCTAGAGGAGTTTACCATAGTGGAGTTCACTATAGCGGAGTTTACTCTAGAGGAGTTAGCTTTAGAGGAGTTCATTATAGAGGAGTTCACTCTAGAGGAGTTCACTATAGAAAAGTTCACTATGTAGGAGTTCACTCTAAAGGAGTTCACTATAGAGGAGTTCACTCTAGAGGAGTTAACCATAGTGGAGTTCACTATAGAGGAGTTTACTCTAGAGGAGTTAGCTTTAGAGGAGTTCACTATAGAGGAGTTCACTATAGAGGAGTTCACTATAGAGGAGTTCACTATAGTGGAGTTCACTATAGAGGAGTTCACTATAGAGGAGTTCACTCCATAGGGGTTCACTATAGAGGAGTTAACTATAGAGGAGTTCACTATAGAAGAGTCCAACAGTACGACAATTGGTAGCTTTTGTGTCAGAAATAACCCCTTTTTCTAACAAGACGAATTCTGGTTTTTCTTCGAACCTCCTCAAAAATGCTAGTCTAACGTCGTGAAGACGGAAGTGTGAATTCTACTAACGTCACAACTTACGACCCACCCAATTCCACGTCAGCCAATTCAATTTGGCTAAAAGTCTACTAAAAATTTAAAGCTTCTTTCTACTGCCATAGTGAAGAGCAAGAAGAAAACGATTCCGAGTCATAAACTACAACTTTTTATCACTCCCATCCCAAGTAGAATAAGTTACATGTGTTTCAGAGAAGAGATTTTAACTGAGATGCTCCTCCAACCAGAAAATTAATTCCAGTAAGTGAATGTTAATTGGCGAATTATATCAGTTTAATTAGCTGTCTAGACTGGAATTACGATCACAGGGGAATTATAAGCGAAAAGATATTATAATTGAAAGGCTCGGTATTAGGCAGTTTTTGCAGTCTTAGAAGTTAATGGTTTGCGCTCTAAGTGCACTCTGTGTAACAGCTTATAATGGTGTTATATGTAGTATGGGAAAAAGGAGAGCATATCTATACTGTTATAATAACCATTGAAATACTAAGAGATTTTAGTAATGTGGTAATAAGGGTTGAGACGATATGATTTTAAGATCATAGATCTTAGGACCACCACTGTGTCACGTGTTGTACGAAATTTGTAACGGTCGGTAAAATGTAAATTTATCCTATCAGGTTTAAATTATTATATTCTTTAACAACGATCAGCAAAATAGACAAAGTGGAAGAGAAGATCGATATTGTAGAGTTAGTTAATAACATCAATAAACACCTACTACTCAATAAATGTAGATAATTTGTGCTGATATAAGCTGTTTTTGATCTGTTGGCATCAAAGGAAAACATTTCTGTATTTGCTACGTTATTATTAATTTCTTTGACGTTATGGAAGTGGCTCATTATTGGTTAGATGAGGCGTAAAACATCACCAAGGCACTGCTAATGAATAGAAAAAAAAGAGAGAAGCTTTTACTTGCAATATAAAGTGTTAAGAAAACGGTGTGTCTTTATTTACAACTATTGGTGGTTGTTTAAACTCTTCACTGTGCACTTTATTTACAACTATTGGTGGTTGTTTTAACTCTTCACTGTGCACTTTATTTACAACTATTGGTGGTTGTTTTAACTCTTCACTGTGCACTTTATTTACAACTATTGGTGGTTGTTTTAACTCTTCACTGTGCACTTTATTTACAACTATTGGTGGTTGTTTTAACTCTTCACTGTGCACTTTATTTACAACTATTGGTGGTTGTTTTAACTCTTCACTGTGCACTTTATTTACAACTATTGGTGGTTGTTTTAACTCTTCACTGTGCACTTTATTTACAACTATTGGTGGTTGTTTTAACTCTTCACTGTGCACTTTATTTACAACTATTGGTGGTTGTTTTAACTCTTCACTGTGCACTTTATTTACAACTATTGGTGGTTGTTTAAACTCTTCACTGTGCACTTTATTTACAACTCCTGGTGGTTGTTTTTTAACCCTTCACAAATGATAGTTTTCATTTTTGAGAGTAAAGGCATTTAAATAAATAACTCATTATATTAATTGAATTCCAAAGGATAAATAAATGGTATTGTTCTTAAGTTGAATTCAATTCTAAATTTTGACAAAACTGTGTTCTTTCATCTAATATTATAATTAATTAAGTGCGAACATGTGGGAAAGTGTTATCTCTTTGGGTCTTGAAACATCTTCAGATTTATGGTGAAATTAGCTTCTCTGGCTTAATATTTATATTCTTCTAAATGTACATTGTACAAGATATTGTACACCACACAGTGTAAAAATTTAGAATATTTCCTGCAGTTGAATCTCATCTAAATCTGCTAAGTCTCTACTATAAATTTCTCTATACAAAGGTATATTTATTAGAAAAAGAGGGGGCGTAAAATCTTGCGACTCGATATCCTAGAATGATTAATATTCGAATGGATTCAGTTTATCTCTTATACATTACTATATATCCCCCCTTATAAATAAATAGCATTGTTTTTATATGATTATATTTACTAATTTATATATTAATCACGTTTCAGAAATATTTTATATAAACAAATTTTTTAAATTTATTCTTTAAATATATATACATTTCTTATATATTTTTTCTTTATTTTTACTTTCTTTCACTAATGAAATCCTGTTATTTTTATTGGGGAAGTACTCTAGTGTATATATAATCTATCTCCCACAGTCTAGTAAATATATTTACATATACCGTATGTAAATATACCTAAAACTTGGACAAACCCAATCGGGAATTTACAGTTGCCGAACATAGGCTTATACGATTATAGTCAATGATTAAAAGATCATTTCTTATCTTATTTAAGACAATAAAATAATAAAAAAAGTCTATCGTAATTCCGACAGAAAATAATCTCGTTGACGTTTTTAATTATGATATTTTACGATAAAATACAATCACTATTTACCGTAATGGGCAATCATAGAAGATCTGCAGATTATAAATTTTCGAACTTGGAAGAATCTTGGTAAAATATTTTCCAGGCTCTAACCCTTTGAACGGAATCGATTTTTCACATTCTTCTGATGTCCCAAACATGAACTTTGCCGATATTTGGTCTTAGGGTTTTTACACACGTAGGGTTTTTTAAGTCTTTCCACCAGACTTTTTGCTAAGCTCCTCCTACTTTTTCCATATAAGAAAAATCGATATAATTATTATTTATTTTAGTTGGTATCCATGATACCTGCAGGTATCATGGATACCAACTTAAATAAATATGAATCATATCGTTTTTTCTTATTTTCTTGTGGAAAAAGTAGGAGGAGCTTAGCAAAAAGTGTGTTTTGAAAACTTAAAAAACCCTACGTGTGTACGGCCCTTTAGGGTTTAAGATCTATTGGTCTGAAATTCGAATAATCTTGAGGAGGAGGGGGGGGGGGCTTAGCTAAGGGGTTTAGGGGGTTATTTGCAGAGTGAAATAACAGGCTTTGCTTTGATTTTCATTATTTTCAGAGGATTTAATATCAAATGGCAAGATTGTTTTGTTGTTTTGGCAAAGAGTTGCTAAATAGCTTATAGTTTTGAGATATAAAACATGTATTTGAATTAATAATTATTATATTCTTCAAGGAAAGAATTTTTACAAAATTATTTAATCTTTTACTTCTGTTCATAAATAAATTAATCACAGTTAAAAAGAAATATTCTTGTAAAAATATTAAAATCAATACTTACTTATTTTTGTCTTAATTAATTTTTTTATAATAAACATGGACATCGTTACTTCTCAGAAAAAAAGTTATGGTGGGCCGTATAAGGTAAGTTTCCTCTTTTTTGATTATGTTACAATAAATGTTAATCATATAACTCATAACCTCTATATAATGTCTGTATAGTTTTCCTATTACAGTAGAAATCCTATATAGTGAAAGTAGAGTCCTCAGTAATGAAGTAGTCTATATAGTGAACAAATTTCCTTTAGTCTGCCATAAAGATTAGTTCAGAAAACTGATAGCCATTTTGTGGTAGACTAAACAAAATTTATTCACTATATAGGCAACTTCCTTACTCAAAGAGTAGATTTTAATCATACATAAAAAAGGGACAATTCTATACCGCGAATATTTAATGAAAGTTAAATTGGTATATTGAATCTATTAATAATTTCCAATGCTGATATTTTAACTGATGAAATTTTGAATTCGTAATGTTAGTTGTTTTAACATAAAAAGTGAATATCTAGATTGACTGTGTAACCTTCATTTTCAGTGTCAACTATTTATTTTAAAGAGAAGTGCTCCAGTACTATCTGTTTCAGAAGTTTGGTCACATTTCTAGTCCTCATGTTAGCTGGACTATCATTGGTGATAACTAGGGTTGTGACAATATGTGTTTAGAATCATAGATCTTAAAAATATCATAGACGAAATGAAATGGTATCGAATACTGTATACCGCTGGTGTAGATCGATTCAATACTCTTTAATTCATTCCGTCTATAATATTTTCAGGATCTATGATTCTAAACGCATTTGTCACAACCCTAGTGATAAGATAAAACTGAAATTATTTTAAAGATAAATTATAGAAGTAATTTTCATAATGCTAATGATTTTTCTATGTCTATAAATAGTTTCCATTAAAAGATATTCAATGTAAAAATGTCCATAAACTCTTAGAAAAATCTGTTGTGCAGAATATATTTTAATTGCTGCAGCTGAATTTCAGTCGAAGTGACTTATCATAATTATTATATGAATCGATGATCATTAATTTTAATGAGATGCTGAGGAAGTACTCGTTCTTTTCAATTGAAAAAGGTGCAGAAATTTGCACTCGTTCAAAGGGAACAACCCCATTTTGGATTCAATTTACACGACATAATTAAAGGTTAAAGAAATTGAACATGAAATTTCTGTGCTAGAAGAGATTTTGATTTAAATTTTGAAGATCTTTGAAAATTTGTGAATGTTTTAAATTATTATATTTTTGGACATTAACTAAAAAATTTGAACATTAACTAAAAAATTTGGACATTAACTTGAATTTTTGAAGAAAATTAACTTAAATTTTTGAAGAAAATTAACTTAAATTTTTGAAGAAAATTAACTTAAATTTTTGAAGAAAATTAACTTAAATTTTTGAAGAAAATTAACTTAAATTTTTGAAGAAAATTAACTTAAATTTTTGAAAAAAATTAACTCAAATTTTTGAAAAAATGATTTTTTTCGAAAAAAATTCGGTCTTTATTTTTTTTGTATATTATTAAAAATATTTTAGAGTTTTAAGAATATATAAAAATTATTTAACGATCCTTTTTATGATATTTTTTTCAGAAATTATATTTTATTTCTGAGGCTTTTCTTATTTTTAAAGTTTTCAACTAAAAAAATTAGAGAAATTTGTAAACTTCAATAAATTTCAACACACCAAAACTAAATAAATTCCAAATGAATACTAGTGTATGTTTCGAATTATCGAACAGCTCCAAATTTTCGTTCCTATAAAAAATACATAGCTAATGATTCAACATTTCAGTTCGTCATTTACATGATACCGTGGATGCGAATTGGAAAAAATAGTTTATTCACATATGATCGAAAATTTGAAACCGTTCGTTCGATAGCTCATAATTATCATAGCAAGTGCTCTAAAATTGCACTTTATTTGCCAGTGCAATTACTAATGATGAGCTTCACTTTAATGACCTTTCCAATGACCAACTTAATGAGCCCAATTATTCATTATTGACGGCAGAAACTCAATATAGCACAATGGATTAGGCCACACTTTGAGTAGTGGGCTTCAATAGGCAGCATCGTAATGGCCGAATACCCAGTCTGAAATCTACGGCAATCAATGATTTGACGAATTTCAATCATAACTTAAAAAATACTCTCAATATTGTGTTTAATATTAGGATATTTTATCGTAAAATTGATCCTTTAACTCAGATATCAAAAAATGGCAGAGCCATAATTTTGGATTCAGAATCTGCTATCAGTTTTCATTTAAATATCGTCATTGTGGTTATGAATATTTTTACATAATACTCTATTACCCGACAATAACTTTTTATCTGGGACATCAAAATGACACAATATTCTGTACAGTCCACGCTGTCGACCTCCCACCTTTAATATTTTTGTCAGAGTTTCATTTAATTACAGGTCTCATGTGAGTTAAAATATTCAACACAAAGGACCAGTATACGTCTCTGTGAATTGATATGGTGTCAGCGCTACATTGATATTGAACGTGAACTCTTGAGAGAATTCAAGTCGGGTCACCAGTGAAGGGTCTGAACAGTCTCTCGCACCCCATACTGGCCACCATCAGTAGAGTTATATAAAGGAGAGGCTGGACGAGAGTGCATGCGATTCATGTAACCGAATTACAAGAGGGAAAGAGCCTCCAGCTTCCACTCTGTTAATATTAGTGTAATGGCTGTGCTGAAATAATAGGGAGCGGTATAATACAATCCATCTGTTTGTCTAATGCATTTTCTCTATTTGATTTCTATTGGAGGATATTATTATTAAATTGAATAGCAGTTACCAGGTTGCCGTGGAAACAGGTTGTATGTTCACAAATTCGAAGAGATTTGTTGTGAAGAAACGCCTGGAATTGCAATATGTTAACTTGTTGCAGATTCTATATTTATTACACAAAGAATACTAACAAATGGCGATGATATTTATTATTGTCAAATATTGAATTGCTTTATGATTACAATGCTCAGTGTACCATTTTTGACACAATTTGATTTTGATCGGTTTTAGTGTATGGTAAACATAATTATTGTCGTAACCTACTTTAATCTACCATAATCTATTATAATCTACCATAATCTACCTTGAAGCAGGTTTTATTAATTCCAAAGTTAGGCTGAGTTTGTTTCACGGCATCTTTTTTGATTAAATTTGATGGCGTAATACGCCTTATGTTCGTTAATTAGAAGCAACTACTGCTGACGAGCTAAATAAACCTATGGACATTAAGTTAAGCCCATTAATTGACACAAAGCCCCAACGAGAAATGCCGTCAAGACATTCCAGTCGCGGGGGATTAGCTTTACCGTGCTACCAACGGGAAAAATGAACTACAGTACTACAGGAAAAAGGAACTACAGTGCTACGGGAAAAAGGAACTACAGTGCTACAGGAAAAAGAAACTACAGTGCTACGGGAAAAAGGAACTACAGTGCTACGGGAAAAAGGAACTACAGTGCTACGGAAAAAAGGAACTACAGTGCTACGGAAAAAAGGAACTACAGTGCTACGGGAAAAATGAACTACAGTGCTACGGGGAAAAGGAACTACATTGCTATGGGAAAAAGGAACTACAGTGCTACGGGAAAAAGGAACTACAGTGCTACGGGAAAAATGAACTACAGTGCTACGGGGAAAAGGAACTACATTGCTACGGGAAAAAGGAACTACAGTGCTACGGGAAAAAGGAACTACAGTGCTACGGGAAAAAGGAACTACAGTGCTACGGGAAAAAGGAACTACAGTGCTACGGGTTAGAGGTTGTTATTGTTTGATATTGTTAAGTTTTTTAATAATCAGTTACAGATAAGGAGTAGAAGATTAAGATACATCTTTTCCTTTGGTGGCTGATTATAATTTTCTTACTTGATCAGAATTTCATAATCGCAAATCGCCAGTTTCCAAGTGGTGATTATAATCGATTATAAGAAATCTTTTATCTATTGTGATAAATAATTCGACAAATATCCAAGAGTAATTTATCATAAATTTAAAATATTTATAGTCTAATCACATTCTTGACAAAAATTCAGACGATGATTTTCTGAAATTATGATATTTTACGATAAAATACCATCAATATTATACCGTAATGGACAATAACAGACTTTATGCCGATTATAAATATTTAATGGTTACCTAATTATATTCCTCAGAGAATTTTTCAATTGTTTAAAATCTGAAAGAGGAGGAGAATGTGGTAATGAAAAGGGTAGCGATTACACATGGAGTTACTTTTAATACTCCCAAGGAGTTTACCGTGATGAAGAATTTCAAAAGCAGAAGGAAACTTTTCTGCTGAGCCAGCATCTTGGTCTAACAAGCGAGAGACGGGGGTACAGGAAGAAGCGAAATGGAAGAGGAACACACAGCGGGGGTCCAAACTTGTCGAATCTTAAAATCTGCAGCGGAGCGTGCCGCGGCTACCAAGCAGCCGTGAAACGGCTCAAAAACTACGACAATCTTTTGCCACCCATCAAAAACAAATCAATGAGAGGTATGGTGGGGCCATCGTAGATTAAGAAGCGAAAGTTTTGGTTGAGCCATCGGAGATTAGGAGGGGAAAGGTATGGTAGGACCATAGGAGATTCAGAAGGGAAAGGTATGGTAGGCCATAGGAGATTAGGAGGAGGAACTTATGGCGGGGCCATAGGTGATTAAGAGGGGAAAGGTATGGAGGGCCATAGGAGATTAAGAGGAGGAGTTTATGGTGGGGCCATAGGAGATTAAGAGGGGAAAGTTTTGTATGGGCCTTAGGAGATTAATAAGGATTCCTTTTAATCTTCTAGTGTTCCACTATAATCTTCCAGGAATAATATGAATACACTTTTAATTCATAACATCAAATATTCTACATTATTTAAAAAAGTAATAAAAAGTAAACTAGATTATAAATAAGTATTTAATTACCAGCTAAAGAATTTTTTTATAAATTTAGATCATCGGGGTACCTAATTCGAAAATTATTATACATTTTCCACTCTTTAAAAATAGTCAAATAGGCTTTAAATTTCAATAACCTTCACTACAATTGACACACAAAATATAAAAACCTAAAATCCAGTCAAGAGATTTCAAAATCTCATATCCATAATAAATGACTGTTCCACTGAAATCTCTACATTTCTTCTCGAGAATAATATCATATCTGTCGATTATTATCAATCTTATCCACATTTTACAACAGCCAAAGTTGATTTTCTATCCCCGAAAAAACTAGGACCCAATTTAAATTTGTTGACCAAGAGAGACATGGGATCGACTGAACAAGAAATGTGCAGAGTCAGCTAAAAGCACGTGAGGATACATCATCATCCAGAGATTCTCTCATCTTTATCGACAAAGTTATTCTAGCAAATGAAAGAAGGAGACAAATGGAAGAATAAATTCTCATTCGTCGAATGAATTCACAAGACGCTTCCATAAGGAGGATATGACAGATAAACACCAGATGTTGTGAAGACTGAAAACTGAAGTCACTGAGTACTTTGCTATAACTATTGGTGGTTGTTTTAACTCTTCACTGTGTACTTTATTTACAACTATTGGTGGTTGTTTTAAATCTTCACTGTGCACTACTTAATTCACAATTATTGTTGGTTGTTTTAACTCTTCACTGTGCACTTTATTTACCATTATTGGTGGTTGTTTTAACTCTTCACTGTGCACTTCATTTACAACTATTGGTGGTTGTTTTAAATCTTCACTGTGCACTACTTTATTCACAATTATTGTTGGTTGTTTTAACTCTTCACTGTGCACTTTATTTACCATTATTGGTGGTTGTTTTAACTCTTCACTGTGCACTTCATTTACAACTATTGGTGGTTGTTTTAAATCTTCACTGTGCACTACTTTATTCACAATTATTGTTGGTTGTTTTAACTCTTCACTGTGCACTTTATTTACAATTATTGGTGGTTGTTTTAACTCTTCACTGTGCACTTTATTCACAACTATTGGAGGTTGTTTTAACTCTTCACTGTGCACTTTATTTACAACTATTGGTGGTTGTTTTAAATCTTCACTGTGCACTACTTTATTCACAATTATTGTTGGTTGTTTTAACTCTTCACTGTGCACTTTATTTACCATTATTGGTGGTTGTTTCAACTCTTCACTGTGCACTTTATTTACAACCATTGGTGGTTGTTTTAAATCTTCACTGTGCACTACTTTATTCACAATTATTGTTGGTTGTTTTAACTCTTCACTGTGCACTTTATTCACAACTATTGGTGGTTGTTTTAACTCTTCACTGTGCACTTTATTCACAACTATTGGTGGTTGTTTTAACTCTTCACTGTGCACTTTATTTACAACTATTGGTGGTTGTTTTTACTCTTCACTGTGCACTTTATTCACAACTATTGGTGGCTGTTTTAACTCTTCACTGTGCACTTTATTTACAACTATTGGTGGTTGTTTTAACTCTTCACTGTGCACTTTATTTACAACTATTGGTGGTTGTTTTTACTCTTCACTGTGCACTTTATTCACAACTATTGGTGGTTGTTTTAACTCTTCACTGTGCACTTTATTTACAACTATTGGTGGTTGTTTTTACTCTTCACTGTGCACTTTATTCACAACTTTTGGTGGTTGTTTTAACTCTTCACTGTGCACTTTATTTACAACTATTGGTGGTTCTTTTAACTCTTCACTGTGTACTTTATTTACAACTATTGGTGGTTGTTTTAACTCTTCACTGTGCACTTTATTTACAACTATTGGTGGTTGTTTTAACTCTTTCACTGTGCACTTTATTTACAACTATTGGTGGTTGTTTAACTCTTCACTGTGCACTTTATTTACAACTATTGGTGGTTGTTTTAACTCTTTCACTGTGCACTTTATTTACAACTATTGGTGGTTGTTTAACTCTTCACAGGAACATTTTTCACAACAAAAAACAATTGCTTATTTACATATTTCTATAATATCACGAAAAAAAATTATAACAACCATTATTATAACCATTATAAATACCAGAATTTTCATTAATACTGTTTTATGCTTCAATTTTCAATCACTATTCATCACCCTTTTCGATCCCTATATTATTTGCAATGAATTTAAATTTCAAGTGCCAAATTTTTTTCAACTCTATCACATTTTTTAACCATAACAAATGAATAAATAAAGCCATCATAGAAGATTAAATGCACTTCCCTCCTAAACTTCTATGGCCCACCTTATCTCTCTCTCTGAGAATACGAATAGGTATTCTTCATCATTTTCTGTATGATGGAGAATTATCTAAAAAGAAAGAAACAGCGTTCTTATATAGCGCAATAAATTATCCATCCATATCTTTCATTATCAGAAAACTGACTTCATTGGAGTTCCTTGGAGGATAATCGGCCACAAATTATTTTCTGGAAGCCATCATGTTGCCAATCCTAAGGCATCTTCAAAGTAGCCATTTAGCTTTTAGTCCGAATGCACTTCTCCCCAAAGAAGCCTGGTAGCCGAGTGATATTTTCTCTATTTTGACTCGTTACTAAAACTCTCATATCCTCATCGATAGCGTAATAAAAAACTGCTTAACGTGGCAGAAAGACTTCCTTCGGGATATTTACTGTAGAGGCTTCCACTTCCAGGCGATCGCTTATGGAGCATCAGTTGGCAGATGGACAATTACATGGAGAGAAGAGTTCTCTGGCTTTCTTTAACAAATTGCTACCGTTCTACAGTCTTGGAAGAATTATTTCGTCAGTGTTTTACGTTCTACAGTCTTGGAAGAATTATTTCGTCAGTGTTTTACGTTCTACAGTCTTGGAAGAATTATTTCGTCAGTGTTTTACGTTCTACAGTCTTGGAAGAATTATTACGTCAGTGTTTTACGTTCTACAGTCTTGGAAGAATTATTTCGTCAGTGTTTTACGTTCTACAGTCTTGGAAGAATTATTTCGTCAGTGTTTTACGTTCTACAGTCTTGGAGAAGAATTATTTCGTCAGTGTTTTACGTTCTACAGTCTTGGAGAAGAATTATTTCGTCAGTGTTTTACGTTCTACAGTCTTGGAGAAGAATTATTTCGTCAGTGTTTTACGTTCTACCGTCTTGGAGAAGAATTATTTCGTCAGTGTTTTACGTTCTACCGTCTTGGAGAAGAATTATTTCGTCAGTGTTTTACGTTCTACCGTCTTGGAGAAGAATTATTTCGTCAATGTTTTACGTTCTACAGTCTTGGAGAAGAATTTTTTCGTCAGTGTTTTACGTTCTACAGTCTTGGAGAAGAATTATTTCGTCAGTGTTTTACGTTCTACAGTCTTGGAGAAGAATTATTTCGTCAGTGTTTTACGTTCTACAGTCTTGGAGAAGAATTATTTCGTCAGTGTTTTACGTTCTACAGTCTTGGAGAAGAATTATTTCGTCAGTGTTTTACGTTCTACAGTCTTGGAGAAGAATTATTTCGTCAGTGTTTTACGTTCTACAGTCTTGGAGAAGAATTATTTCGTCAGTGTTTTACGTTCTACAGTCTTGGAGAAGAATTATTTCGTCAGTGTTTTACGTTCTACAGTCTTGGAAGAATTATTTCGTCAGTGTTTTACGTTCTACAGTCTTGGAAGAATTATTTCGTCAGTGTTTTACGTTCTACAGTCTTGGAGAAGAATTATTTCGTCAGTGTTTTACGTTCTACAGTCTTGGAGAAGAATTATTTCGTCAGTGTTTTACGTTCTACAGTCTTGGAGAAGAATTATTTCGTTAGTGTTTTACGTTCTACCGTCTTGGAGAAGAATTATTTCGTCAGTGTTTTACGTTCTACCGTCTTGGAGAAGAATTATTTCGTCAGTGTTTTACGTTCTACAGTCTTGGAAGAATTATTACGTCAGTGTTTTACGTTCTACAGTCTTGGAAGAATTATTTCGTCAGTGTTTTACGTTCTACAGTCTTGGAAGAATTATTTCGTCAGTGTTTTACGTTCTACAGTCTTGGAGAAGAATTATTTCGTCAGTGTTTTACGTTCTACAGTCTTGGAGAAGAATTATTTCGTCAGTGTTTTACGTTCTACAGTCTTGGAGAAGAATTATTTCGTCAGTGTTTTACGTTCTACCGTCTTGGAGAAGAATTATTTCGTCAGTGTTTTACGTTCTACCGTCTTGGAGAAGAATTATTTCGTCAATGTTTTACGTTCTACAGTCTTGGAGAAGAATTTTTTCGTCAGTGTTTTACGTTCTACAGTCTTGGAGAAGAATTATTTCGTCAGTGTTTTACGTTCTACAGTCTTGGAGAAGAATTATTTCGTCAGTGTTTTACGTTCTACAGTCTTGGAGAAGAACTATTTCGTCAGTGTTTTACGTTCTACAGTCTTGGAGAAGAATTTTTTCGTCAGTGTTTTACGTTCTACAGTCTTGGAGAAGAATTATTTCGTCAGTGTTTTACGTTCCACAGTCTTGGATGAAATTATTTCGTAGTAATTTACATTCTACAGTCATAGAAGATATTATTTTGACAATTTTCTTGCGAATTGCTACGTGCTACAGTCACACAAAAATGTAGGTATTTACTGCGGTTAGAAGACGAAGAAAATATATCTCGTATGAGTTTAACGAATTGCTTCGTCTTTCTGTCATAGTGAACATATTTATATTCAAACAGTGTTCTGTGAATTCTACGGTCTGCGGTTTATCGAAGATTTATTCATACTTCGGTAGCTTTTTTAGAGAAATGTTAAGTCTGAATAGTGAATAGTTACGTCCTACAGTCTTTGCAAGCTTATTTACAGTGGTAAGATTTAAAGATGAATTCTTCAGTGCTTAGAGATTATCTACGTACGTTTTCCAGTACTAGGAAGTTTATTTAATGTAATTAAAAGAAGTAAAACACATCCTCGGTGTTTAAAGAAATACCAATTATTTCTTCAGCAGTTTTTGGCCTCGTCCACATGGTAACTGAAGAGGTATGATTACCTAGGAAGTTTAGAAAGTTCTAGTAGGTTCCAATACCATGAGGCGGTTTATTCCCAGAAGTATCTGCTGTATGTATTACCGTTAGTCTGATGCAGGACTTTAATTCGATAGAACCGATACGGTGGCGTGTACTTTAACGACTTTCAGTAGCAGTACGCTGTCTAGCTCCACTTAGGTAGAAACATCAAGTGAATTGAGTAATGAAATTAGTGAGGCAGGTACCCAGTGAGGAAGTAAGAGTGGGGCCATAGAAGAGGGGATACAACTTTAACCGTCTATTGTCAATTATATTGTAAATTATTTCTAAAGTACCACCTATGTTTTCTGTACTCTAATTTGAATCTGAAATTAAAATACTGCTATTAAATCCAAAATAGTGTCTGAATTTATTTAAACTATTATCTAAATAAAACTGAAATCATATTTGAATATCATGAACAATACGAATGGTTCCAATTCCGAAATATCCCCGTAATCTGAATTAAACTGCTCAATACAATATTATTTCAGTTCTAAAACAAACAAACAAGAAGCTCCCAGAAAGGCAATATTACGAACAGATGTTAGTTGATTCCGAAACATAATATCATTCACCGAACTTTTAGGAAATGGATATATTGAACAGTTAGGATTTGTGTACAGTTGCTTCTTTGTACTTTATGTACAGTAGAGCTCCTCTATAATGAAAAGGTGTATAGTGAGAGTAGAGGCCAGAGTAAAGAAGTAGCCATATAGTGAACAAATTTATTTTAGTCTACCCTAAACGGACATCAGTTTTAGAAAACTGCCCTTTTATGGCAGACTAACGAAAAATTATTCACTATAGAGGCTAATCCCTTATTCAGGATACTACCTTCGCATATAGGATTTCATTATAGATGAGTCTCCTGCTGTACTAAATAATATCAATCTCAAGTTTCAAAGGGAAGATTTAAAATCATCAATTATAAGCTGACGTTCGATCTGTGGCTATCTCTTAATTCTCACATATTGAAAAAATACCCTCGTCACCCCTACTTTGAGAGTACTGCGTCGTCACCCCTACTTTGAGAGTACTGCGTCGTGACCCCCACTTTGAGAGTACAGCGTCGTGACCCCCACTTTGAGAGTACTGCGTCGTGACCCCCACTTTGAGAGTACTGCATCGTGACCCCCACTTTGAGAGTACTGTGTCGTCACCCCCACTTTGAGAGTACTGCGTCGTGACCCCCACTTTGAGAGTACTGCGTCGTGACCCCCACTTTGAGAGTACTGTGTCGTCACCCCCACTTTGAGAGTTCTGCGTCGTCACTCCCAGTTTGAGAGTACTGCGTCGTGACTCCCACTTTGAGAGTTCTGCGTCATCGCCCCCACTTTGAGAGTACTGCGTCGTCACCCCCACCTTGAGAGTACTGCGTCGTGACTCCCACTTTGAGAGTACTGTGTCGTCACCCCCACTTTGAGTACTGCGTCGTCACCCCCACTTTGAGAGTACTGCGTCATCACCCCCACTTTGAGAGTACTGCGTCGTCACCCCCACTTTGAGAGTTCTGCGTCGTCACCCCCACTTTGAGAGTATTGCGTCGTCACCCCCACTTTGAGTACTGCGTCGTCACCCCCACTTTGAGTACAGCGTCGTCACCCCCACTTTGAGTACTGCGTCGTCACCCCCACTTTGAGAGTACTGCGTCGTCACCCCCACTTTGAGTACTGCGTCGTCACCCCCACTTTGAGAGTACTGCGTCGTCACCCCCACCTTGAGAGTACTGCGTCGTGACTCCCACTTTGAGAGTACTGTGTCGTCACCCCCACTTTGAGTACTGCGTCGTCACCCCCACTTTGAGAGTACTGCGTCATCACCCCCACTTTGAGAGTACTGCGTCGTCACCCCCACTTTGAGAGTTCTGCGTCGTCACCCCCACTTTGAGAGTATTGCGTCGTCACCCCCACTTTGAGTACTGCGTCGTCACCCCCACTTTGAGTACAGCGTCGTCACCCCCACTTTGAGTACTGCGTCGTCACCCCCACTTTGAGAGTACTGCGTCGTCACCCCCACTTTGAGTACTGCGTCGTCACCCCCACTTTGAGTACTGCGTCGTCACCCCCACCTTGAGAGTACTGCGTCGTCACCCCCACTTTGAGTACTGCGTCGTCACCCCCACTTTGAGTACTGCGTCGTCACCCCCACTTTGAGAGTACTGCGTCGTCACCCCCACTTTGAGTACTGCGTCGTCACCCCCACTTTGAGTACTGCGTCGTCACCCCCACCTTGAGAGTACTGCGTCGTCACCCTCACTTTGAGAGTACTGCGTCGTCACCCCCACTTTGAGTACTGCGTAGTCACCCCCACTTTGAGAGTACTGCGTCGTCTCCTCCTCCCTCCACTTGTTTATCGTCAACATCACATGTGTTTAATCAGTCTGGAATATTCCTCACAGACTTCAGGATAAACTTAGTCACTCTGAAGATGAAGTTTCATCTCAACTCTAGGAGAGAAGTAACTGATAGCTCCGGGCCAGAATAAAATGAACACCACTTCCATCTAAATTACTCTATTCACTATTATTAATATTATAAAATTAAATGCTTTAAATAGAAAATAATATAAATCTTCCACGTAAAGTCACGACAATTATTTAAATCATGTAGCTACTATCAAAGAAAAGAGTATGATGCTAATTTCACAAATCAGTTTTTCATTTTATAGCATTTTAAAATCTAACAAATTTGTCAGCGTGTAACCAGGTCAAATTCAGAATATCTATAAACATTAATATTAATAAAATTTATTTTGGAAATGTGACATTAGTAAACTGTCAAAAACTCATTACGGATACACTTTTCTTTGTCTTTGCACGTAATTAGTCAATTTAAGTATTTAAATTTCAATTAACTGTTTTCATTTAAATTACTAATTATCATCACGAACACGTATTTTAGAATTAGTTAATTAAATTTAAATCACTACCCTTCATCATATTTTAGATATTGTCGAAATCGATTTTAAAAATTAGCATCTTTTAAGATTTTAAATTGTGATAATTTTTCGAATTGTTGTATAATATGATAATGACTTCCTGATTTCGATTTTTATACTATTTTTTCGCAATACTGATGGTTCTTTGCACACCACTACAATTTCTCATTTCCCACTGAATTCCTCAGCTTCAATAAAACAATCTACCTTTTTGCTAAGCTCCACAATCAACAGAAAAACTGTACAAAAATATATAACTCGATCCGTATTCTTTGTAAGAACTACAACATCACCACGCACCATTCTTTTCCTTATTTGCTCGGAGGACTTTTTACCATTTCTTTCTAATTCCATTTGTCATCTTACACTTGCTAATATTTGGCATTCTCTTCACGGAATTTTGAGCTTAACTTTGTCTCATAGCCCACTTCACCTAGTTATAGACTCATGCCTCCTGTACCTCTACTCCTGATCACATCTGAAAAGAATCCAACAGCCATCGCCACCTGATTGTCCTGGTCCAAATACACGAGATAGCTGATTGCAATTAGAAAAGACTAGGTATGTATTTTGAGGCGTGTATATATCACATGTCAAGAAAGGCTTAGTTATTGGCTTCTTTCTATCGAATTAGTCTTGAGGTAATCTGATTACTGACACTACACCGAACAGCCAAACTTCTTCCCTGTAAATCTAATAAGAATTGGCCACTATTTTTATTTCAACTCTCATAGGTATGTATATAAATACATATAGAAAGAAATGCCATGTCAGCCAACTAAATAGTATTAATATACTAACTCTTACAGAACTCCATGATGAAATTGTTCTTATTGAAAACATTGGAGTCGATAAAAGCCGTGCACCCGTCAAGTTATTTGATACTGATAGGATATTTATTTTCAAGATAAAAATATAGTGAAGTATGTTTGAATGAAAAGTGACGTTAATTGAAAGCTCCGCCTGTTCATATTTCATCTCTTCCCAAACAAGAAATTAAAGTTGATAGCTGCGAGAAGTCAACTTGAAATTAACACGACACACCGTGGAAAGATTTCAAAGAATTCTTGCAGCGTTCTTATGCAGATTTGAACACAAAAGGATTGACCCCTTTTCGATACAAGGCCAACTGGAACCCCAAAGCTTCCTCAGCGAAAAAATATGAAATTTGTATTCTTATATGTATATCCAATATTTAAAATGGAGTTGAATTAAGAATTTAGGTTCCAAATTTTTCTAAGTCGAAGAACTGCCGATTGTCGGCTTTCAGCCGGTTATTATATTCGATAGTTAAACATCACTATATCTCGGTTGATTTTTGATTAGACGAAAATGCAATCGTAATTTATATTAATATTGAAACCCTATCATCTGTACCTCACCAAAATCCTGAAATTACGATGAGCTATGATTATAAACTTTTAGTAGTTAACTTAGATATACAGATCTACCTAGTTTAAAACTCTGACTGGTAAAGTACGTAGTGCGAAATAGTTTCCGTGACACGGTCAGGTTTAGGACCTCGAAGGCCTTGCTTTGGTACAGTTGAGCCACTTAGGAACATTACAGCGAGATGGGACGAGAGGAACTATTCAACTGAATAATTAAAGAAGATAAGACGAGAAATGTAGCCTTCAATTTAGATATATAAGGAGACGCGTTCTTCCTTTGATCATATCTCTCGAGATGAAGCGAAACTGAATTCGAAAAGAGTGTCCGAAAGCCCGATAAGAAGAAAATATTCTTTGGACCTTGGAACTTGCCTTTTGATGATGATATGTGAAGAAAATGATCCAAATACACATTACTGTATATATAACTAATCATATTCAGTACATTCATAATTAGTTTGATATTTGAAATTTTGCGAAGGGTCCAAAGAATAGTTGTCCTCCTTCCCTTTACAAAATGGAACTGAAATAGTCAGGTACTATATAGGGTTTAACTATATACGTATATCTTAGCATAAAAATACCGTGCAGGATAACATTTAATTTTGTAGCATATTTATAGAATGTAATTCAGATTTCAATCGTGTAAATATTGTCACAAAGGTCTTCCTCACGGCTGTACTGCAATCCCATTCGAATTGGTAATCAAGCAAACCTCCATTTGAAGAAGATGAAACACACAAGACACTTTAAAACCAAACCAATGCTGCCAAAACAAACAGTCGGCGAATTGTAGTTCCAATATACGTCCAAAGGGAAGACACTTTCCGAGATAATCTTGGGAGAAGTGGTCGAAACAAGATTCTCTTAATTAGTAACTTGTTCACTTGTGTCCCCTTCCAAAGTTGAAATGGTATAGGAGAGTATGTTTGCTGTTGTTGGATACACACGCACTCGCTTCTGAATTTCAATGATAGCAAATTAGCTTTTTGGAATTTAGGTATAATGATAACTAGAATTAGGATAATTGGTTTAACAGTTTTAGCTTGTAGGACATCTAATAAAGTGAGTTTATTTCTAAATTTAGGGAGAGATTACGGATCTTCGATCTTATTCCCAATTTGAAACAATATTATAAAATAAGAATAAATTTGATCGCTTATACATTATTTGACAATTTATTATTTCATTTTTCTCTGAAACGATAATCCATCAAGTCGGTGTTCCAAAAGAACTCTATTCCACCGATAAAATAACAATCAATTGATAGTTTACGAGCAGAAGAAGCAATCAGGGATTTTCCAGGGGGCATTTTATTGGTCGATTTGGTGATATTTTCTTAGTGATAAATTAGCGGCGTCTTGCAACTCTCTATTATTTTCATGTGCACGTTCATCAAAATGAAGAATGGCGGCTCAAAAATTGACAGTCCGATATTGATATAATCTTGATGTCAGAAAGATATGCTAGATAGAACATCATGTCAGGGCCTTAGAAGATTGCGTAGCATCCATTCTTCTTTTTTATACTTCTATCATAAGTTTTACTTTTGACCTTTTATAAATCTTCATATTATCAATAGTGGAATATCATAAATCTGATATTTCAGTTAAATTCCACCATAAAATTCAAACGCTAAAGGTTGATAGTCATTCCTAGTACTTGTTTATCCAAAATTCACTGCAACATGTGTCAGAAAATAGCTAGTAATTCTGATGATTTATAATTTTTCGACATGCTTCATATTAAAAACGGATGCACTATGTTTTCTCTTTCCATTGACTGGTATGAAAGGATAATGAAATATGCCTTAACACAATCATTTTCCTAATTCTTATTGAACAATGCTGTTTAATATATGATTTTAGACTAAAGAAATTCTTCAGTTTTACTTTGTCCTATCTGAAATTAGTTTAAATAGCCATGAACAGAAGACCATTGATGTGCAAGATTTCAAAGGATGAGACTTCTGTTTTTGTCTCCTCTGTTCCACAAGTATTTGTCTAAGAATTCCTAACATGGCTGATCACCCCTGCAAGGAGACACAAACCCCCCAATATCCCCCCTCCCCCCAGTTCCAAACCCCCCACTCTACTCCACCACTCGATTTTCCATCCATGAAATTAGCTACCAGCGACCAGAATTCTGTGGGTAACTATTCGTTCAGTTGAGGATTTTCTATGCACATGAGGTTAATACTGCACCTTTTGTGGTTAAACCATGAGTAATAGTATAGGTACTGCAGATATATTAGTTTGATTGTTTATGTATTACAAATTTAATTTCCAGAAAGTAACATTTTCGAGAAATTGGTATACAAGTAATTTATACGATGGTACTCCTCTATAATGAACTCCTGTATAGTGAATCATCCTGATTAGCACACTTCTGTATAGTGAACTAACCTCTGTAGTTTTCCTTTATCAGGTAAATGATCTATCTATCAATTAAATCCTTCACTCACAAATGTTAGATAGGATATCTTTATGCTGATTGCTTTCCGATTATTTTAATAATATATTATTATATAATTATTTACTTTGTATTATCGAATACGAAGTGGAGAATTGTTCTCTCATTTAAATTTTTTATTCTTCTCCTTTTTAAAATAAAAAATCGTATTAATAGAAATGAAAAAACAAGTGCTGATTTTCAATGCCCCAACATGATCTTCTATGTCCCACCATAATCTTTTTACTCCCAACCATGATCTTCAATGTCCCCACAGTATTCTTCTAACGCCCCACCATAATCTTCTAATACCCCTCCATAATCATCCAACGCCCCACCATAATCTTCTAACATCCCACCATAATCTTCTTTGTCCCCACCATAATCTTCTAACTCCCCACAATAATCTTCTAACGCCCCATCATAATAATCTAAGGCCCCACCATAATCTTCTACTGCTCCACCATAATCTTCTAACGCCCAACCATAATCTCTTAATACCCCACCAATATCTTCCAATTCCCCACCATAATCTCCTAACGCCATACCACAATCTCCTAATGACCCACTATAATCTCCTATTACTCCCAGTATAATTTTCTATTACCCCACCATAATCATCCAACGCCCCACCATAATCTTCTTTGTCCCCACCATAATCTTCTTTGTCCCCACCATAATCTTCGAACTCCCCACAATAATCTTCTAACGCCTCATCATAATAATCTAAGCCCCACCATAATCTTCTACTGCTCCACCATAATCTTCTAACGCCGAACCATAATCTCTTAATACCCCACCAATATCTTCCAATTCCCCACCATAATCTCCTAACGCCATACCACAATCTCCTAATGACCCACTATAATCTCCTATTACTCCCAGTATAATTTTCTATTACCCCACCATAATCTCCTATCACCCCACCATAACGTCAACTCAAGCTATGGGCTCCAACGATATAATTATTATTTATTTCAGTTGGTATCCATGATACCTACATCCACTACATCACCCAAGCAAGCGTAGAAATAAAAAGCCTGTCTTGGAATAGGAGATTAAAAGGCACCAATGAATATATTAGCAGTAACACTTTAGAGATAATGGGATTAACAGGAGATTATATTCTTCGGAACACCTGGTGCTTATAGACTACGTGTTCCTATGTATTGAACAGCAAGCACATTAACATGAGTGATCTATGAACAGGAAGAGAAAAAGATATCCGTGATGATCTTTTCACAGTTCAATAATTTCACATTTCAATGAGAAACTTTACTAATTGTAATGCTTGTTGATGTTATAAATTTGGTCTGGGAACACAATGACAAATTTGTAAGATTTGAAAATAATAGGAAATTAGAAAACTGGGATTTGTGAAATTAGCATAATCGACTCTTTTCTCTGATAGTACATCATCACAGTGACTCTTTTCTCTGATAGTACATCATCACAGTGACTCTTTTCTCTGATAGTACATCATCACAGTGACTCTTTTCTCTGATAGTACATCATCACAGTGACTCTTTTCTCTGATAGTACATCATCACAGTGACTCTTTTCTCTGATAGTACATCATCACAGTGACTCTTTTCTCTGATAGTACATCATCACAGTAACTCTTTTCTCTGATAGTACATCATCACAGTGACTCTTTTCTCTGATAGTAAATCATCACAGTGACTCTTTTCTCTGATAGTACATCATCACAGTGACTCTTTTCTCTGATAGTACATCATCACAGTGACTCTTTTCTCTGATAGTACATCATCACAGTGACTCTTTTCTCTGATAGTACATCATCACAGTGACTCTTTTCTCTGATAGTACATCATCACAGTGACTCTTTTCTCTGATAGTACATCATCACAGTGACTCTTTTCTCTGATAGTACATCATCACAGTAACTCTTCACTCTGATAGTACATCATCACAGTGACTCTTTTCTCTGATAGTACATCATCACAGTGACTCTTTTCTCTGATAGTACATCATCACAGTGCCTCTTTTATCTGATAGTACATCATCATAGTAACTCTTCACTCTGATAGTACATCATCACAGTGACTCTTCACTCTGATATTACATCATCACAGTGACTCTTTTCTCTGATAGTACAGCATCACAGTGACTCTTTTCTATTATAGTACATCATCATAGTGACTCTTTTCTCTAATAGTACATCATCACAGTAACTGTTCACTCTGATAGTACATCACCACAGTAACTCTTCACTCTGATAGTACATCATAACAGTGACTCTTTTCTCTGATAGTACATCATCACAGTGACTCTTTTCTCTGATAGTACATCATCACAGTGACTCTTTTCTCTGATAGTACATCATCACAGTGACTCTTTTCTC